>OW028583.1:28999078-29294078 GCA_932294295.1 Alitta virens | reverse complement strand
AGGCCAATGACAAAAAATCACTTTTTGCAGCTAAGCGCTTCGCCGTTTAAACTAACGCCGCCGCTTTCAAACAATATTCGGAGTCACAATTTTACTACTATTCAAAAGATAAAATTGTCAGCTCTCTAAAAAGGTTAGAATTTTTAAAATCGGACAAGAATTAATGCTTCTAGGACCAAAAAACGTAACAGAAAGTCAATGGTCTGTTCAGTCCACAGATGCAAGCCATTGTGTGGCTGTGTTGCTATGGGCAACGTCACAGGAGCGTCATCGCTTCGGTAATACAATCGAAATAATACGGAACAATAAAACATTTTCTGTCCAAATCTAGTATGAAAAACAATTCTGACAAGAAATATTTAACAACTGGTTTGTAAACATCATTCGTAAATTTTTTTATTAACCTCAAAATGTCCCAGAAAGTTTTGAGGTGATGACGTTGTTGACAGTTATGCAATGCTCTGATTGGTCAATAGCAAAAATTGATATTCATGAATTTTTTCTATACTACATGAATGCATAGCCAGGCAGCTCAACTAAAAGTGAAAATTGTGGGGTATAAATAAGACCCAAGTGGATATGTGGTATATTTTTATATTCCCTCACTTGTGGACAGATTGGCTTCAGAATTCACTCGTGGCTAACGCCACTCGTGAATCCTGGCCAATCTGTCCACTCGTGGGGAATATAAAAATATACCACATAACCATTGGGTCTTATTATAAAACGGCCTGCTAAAATTGAACTTAGACAAAGCTAGACAACTTCTGCACGATTTTACCTGCCACTAAACGGAACTGTCTGGCTATAGTTGGCTACTCAAAGCTGGATCTAAAAGTACACATGAAGGTTATACATATTTTACTTTTTTTTTGTTAAAAAGATGCATTTCTGTTGTACATACATATTTATGATATATCAGATTAATTTCTTGCGTTACCTAAGCTTATATTATTTCAGTGGCGGTAGGTGTAAGCCGACTATAAGCTAGGAGTAGACAGAAGCGGCTGGCTTTAACCAGTTACAGCTACAGTCATGAATAGGTCGCTACAGCTGTCTAAAGTCGACCATATTATATGAAACTAGCGGTATGCAGTGAGACCATCTATCAATACATCATATGTGCTCCTGAATTAAACAACTCTGGCATATTATCAAATCACAATACTAACACCCCACGTGCATTTCTGTGGCTTTTATTCACAAAACTAAGATAGAATTTCTTCGCTGAGACACGTCCTCAAACAATAAAAAAATCGTCATATTATTGTTTAGAACAGATGGCTGAAGAATAATGCATTAAACCCATCAAGATGGAAAAAAAAGTGTGGACCTTGAAGGAAATATAATAAATACAATAGGAAAACATTCAAAAAGGTTTCCATGGAAAAAGGAAGTCCTAGAAAGGTCTGCGTCTCAAAAAGTCACTCTGATACTTCACTGATGACAACTTCCTGTTTCCTATCATTTTATCTTGGGCCAGCGCTGTTGATAAGACAAGAAAAGACAAAACAAGACAAAACAAGACAGGGTGAGATAATAAAAAAATAAAATAAAAAAAAAGATAAGAGAAGACAAGAGAGACAAGAAAAGAGAAAGCAAGAGAAGACAAGAGAAGACAAGAGAAAAGAAGGGAAGAGAAGAGAAGAAAAGTGAAGAGAAGAGAAAACAAGACAGGGTGAGATAATAGAAACAATAAAAAAACAGGCAAAAGATAAGAGAAGACAAGAGAAGAGAAAACAAGAGAATAGAACAGAAGAGAATAGAAGAGAAGAGAATAGAAGAAAAGTGAAGAGAAGAGAAGAGAAGAGAATAGAAAAGAAGAAAATGGAAGAGAAGAGAAGAGAATAAAAGTGAAGAGAAGATAAGAAAAGAGAAGACAAGAGAAGAGAAGAGAAAAGAAAATAAGAGAAGACAAGACAAGAGAAGTAGAGAAAATAAGATAGTTGAGTTAAGATTTACTAACATACAATACATATTGTATACAAACAACAATGTAGATCCTAAGAACCATTTTTGGGAAAAATAAAAAGCAAAACAATATTTAATAAAAGCAACTGAAAATCTTAAATACTCTAAAAACTCCCTATAGCCAAATAAATCTAAAAAAGTATTATGTATTTCTATGATTTGTCTTTCTTTTTTCAAGGATATACGTCAGAATAATAAAATATGTCTCATGATTGCAAGCCTGTTTGCCCTTTGTCTGCCAAACTGTCTAGCAGTCCGTCAATTCTTTGATTGTTTGTCTGTCTCATTCATCTACACTTTAATCAATGCAATGACAAGCGACTTGGAAGACAACTTTTCTGTATGCCCTGCAGGGTTTGATCCCTGGCCCGGGCACTCTTCATGAGCTACATCCCAGCAGCTGGATGTTGATCGCTTGAGACGTTAAATTGGAGGTGCCCTGTTCTCTGTGTGTCTATGCTGAGGCGAGTAATATTTACCACCCATGGGGTAAATGTGTAACATGGTGTGGACTCCAATCAGCCGTATCACCTCATCAGTACACCTGCCTGCAGCAGTCCACAGTCCATCATCATTCGTCAGCCATTATTATTCTAATGTAAATACGTGTATTTGTCTTGTTATTTGTCTTATAATATAAATTTCACCTGTACTGCTAAAGCGTTTGTCATATATTATTATCATTATTATTATAACTCTCTTTTCTACTTTTTTTTACTAACTTATACTATTATTATTAATTTTTTATTTTTTTTTCTAGTATTATAATATTAATATTGCATCAATTTAAGGTGGCCCCTAACACAACCCACTGAGGTTCTTTGGGGTCTCCTGGCAAATTTAACACTAATTGAATATGTAATAATTTTAAATTGATCATGCCAAAAAAAATAACAAAATATCAAGCTGTATTCTTGCTTAATTGCCAAATAAATATTTTAAATTCAAATATGATAATATAAGCTGGCTTAGCTTCAGAGCAGTAGCATTGAGACTTTGAGAAATTGAGACATGTCTGTGCCAACTTCCTGTCAGTCCTTGTACTTCCTCCATAAGATATATATGAAGCATCTGTAAAAACACATGCAGGTGCACATTTGGATACAGCTGCACATTAATGGGACACAAGAAATATATGTATTGTCAGTTCCTATGCTGCACCATGCTGTAGATCTATGCATCTAAAAATTTCTAACTGTGATGAGCATAACACTGCAAATATGATATATTCCGCTGCAGAGGAGAATTTTAGATGGGCAGAAACAAATGACAGTGACATTCGATCAAGAAAAATGGGATGTTCTCTTTAATATTATATAAACAAGGCCATGTTTGGCTGGAAAACATGGTTGAGTATATAGTTGTTGCTTCAACATAGCTATGTTTTGTTAGCCAAGCAAGCATTGCCCTCATTGCCTCCAAGGTCGCAGAATGAGGGCCATGCAGCGGTCTTTATATATTTTTGTGTGATTCTCAAAAATAATGAGTGCACAGCCTATTACTAATCTTGAATTGCCGTTATTTTTCAATAATGACCATTTTATGTAGTGAGTCAGCAATTTCAACTTATGCTTCTTCAACGTTTTAAGTGATTTCACTGAATGACTTAGTCATTGCCGATAAAAACCGAATTACTTTCAATGATGTGAAATAGTGATATCAGGCACTGTTGCGTGTAATTGTCCAAACTGAATATTTACCAGCCTGTTGCAAGGTACCGTGAAAAATGACAGGTCTGCTGCCTGGCTAATGTTTTGTCCTTCATTTTTTAAAGGTATTCATGAGCTACATCCCGGCTTGATGTTAATCTCATGAGACATTATATAGGAGGTGCCTTGTTCTCGGTACTTAGGCTGAGGCCATTAAAAGACCCAAAAATGAGGTAAATGTGTAACATGGTGTGAACTCCAAGCCTTATTATCTCATCATTACATCTGCCTCTGGCAGCTTAGCCGACTAATAAGTCTAGGACCCAGTGGCATTGAGACATTGAGTTATTTACATAGCCATTGTGAGATAGTGGATTTTCATGGAAGGTTCTCTGTATTTCCACCAGGTGGCTAAAACAGAATACTGCAATTCTATTGGCTGAAACAGTTCCCACCCTTGGCTGTAATTGGCTGAAGCAAAGTGCATCCTAGCAGCAGTATTTCTAGCGCATTTTAATGTACATTTGACCCTTTATCATTTAATTGATGTTTGTTATTTTTCTGAGAAAGTTATATTTATGGAATCAGTTAGTTATTACCTATTGTGTCTGAAAAGCAAAATGAGTAATAAGAGGAGAGGAAAGACTCATGTCCTGCTGAATTCAGGGTTGTTCAGTGAAAAGACTCTATTGGGGGTAGGGTTAAACAGGCCTAATGGGATATTTTTGGGGGGCACATGCCCACTCCCCCACATAATCCGCTAAATCCATTGCCCCCCCCCCCCCCCCCATGCAAGAATCCACAAAATCCACTTGATGTACCTTGTACAATTATTGATTCAAATGGCTTTAAAAAAATATTAAAATTTCACAAAATCATATTATCATATACATCTGTTACAAAACAATAGTACATGCATATTATGTTAGATCAATCTTATTCTCCTGTCTTTTTTCCCCATTTTTTTCGTGGGGAAGTACCATAGAATTTTGTAAGTACTCAATCATCTTAATGTTGTTTACTGAGAAGATGTCTTCAGTCTGCTGCTGTTTGTGAAAGACAACTCTCATATGAGTACAAAGATGTATGGGTCAGAGTATGACAAAGGAAAAGTATGAAGAATGTCCGTGTACAATCACTGCCCTACAGACACAAGAAGTTTTCAACATTTTGTATATGGCATGTTGGGTAAATATCTATAGCATAATTATAGACTTATTTTTTGCTAGTTTTAAAGAATATATTATATATATAAACCTTTTCATCATTATAATTACCACTGATATATTGTATTTTTCTATATATTTTTTTATTTTTCTACGGTTAAAATCTCTTTTCTCATAGAATACAGGCAGGCATCATTCAAACAGCTTATAGCTCAGATGCCTGACCCAGCGTCCTAGTTTTTACATAATAATTAGTAATTTAAAGCCATATGAAAAATGTTATTGTAATAATTAATGTATGTACATGCATGTATGATATCAGGATGCTAAATAAATTCAATTCAATACAAAAAACACTGTAGGAATGTTACTGCAATATTTTATAATGTATTTTACATGGTGAAATTATTTTGACAAGTTTGTTGGTAATATAATTCATAATATTTCTGCAGGCTTTTCTAGGGTGTACACTTTTATGATGTGACAATATGTAATCCATGTATAGACATAATGTTAGTTAATATGATTATTTAAATGTTGTGTCGATATTGTGGGGGTAGGCCTACCTGTAGGGAATATTATCTCAAATGTTGCTCATATGTTTTAGGATTCCGTGTTATCACCTAGTGACAATGTGTTCTAAATTACTGAGTTCTCAAAATGTTGTGGCAATCATTTTTGGGGATATCACTAGAAAACATGACTGGCAAGGTTTTTAAGGGCCCACACTTAAATATTGTGACAGCATTAATCTAGTATTGTGGCATGAATGTCACAACCTGTCCTTGTTTGCAGGGTGAAAATATCTTTGAGTAAAAAATGCCAAAATTATAGCAAATGTTCTAAATATTTTTCTCTGATTTAACTAGACTACTACTGTCACTATTGTAATTAGACATTTTCATTGTGCTTAGAATAACTTACATTAAGACATATTTTTTAATATTCAATCAGTCACAAAAAATTGAGTAAAAATAATTGGTACAAATAATAGCTAACTTATAATTTTATTTATTTTTTACTAATTTTAGACTATTACTATTATTAGGCATATTCACTGGGTTAAACATAACTTACATAATTTTGACAAAATTAAAACTTCATCTTGTTTATATAACAATTTAGTGTTGACATAATTGATATATTGAATTATCAAATGAAATATGCAAATCATAAGGTGATGATTCCGAGAATATTTATTTTGGTAATATTGATAAAGATTTACATAACTTTATAACTTTTGTTGAATACAGTGCAAATTTTAGCACAATACAAGATATCAAAATTCGAGACATATTTGACAAATCTTAGTGTAAAATATTTGTTACGAAGGCACTGCATGTCTCACAATATGGAAGAATAAATACAATTAAATTTGCAGAAAAGATTGTCACAGCGTTAAAGAGATTCTTACCAAAGATATCACTAAAACATCGTCAAGACATTTGAATTTTTATTTTTATTTTTTACTAATATTAAGTCAATATTAATTATACCGAACATATTATCACACTATAAAAGTGTGACCCAAGAAAAGCCTGCAGAAATATTATATATGATATTACCATGCTAATGTCAAAATAATTCAACCATCTGAATTACGTCATAATAAATTGCAGTAACATTCCTACAGTATTTTTTGGTATAATTTTTGCAAATATTTTTCCCAACATGTGAGTAAATGCTAAATACAAAATGTTGAAAAGTTGTTGTTTTTTATGGGGAAAGTGAAGAGCAGATCATGTATCCATACGCCATAATGACGTCATGACGTCGAACTAATCTGCTGTCCATCACCACAGAGTTCCCAGGGGCCTACTTTGTGGATGAACTACTTTGCACATCCAATGGGGACACTGAGGAACTACTTACTAAGCGCAAGGTTACAAAAGCTGAATACAAACTGCTCTGTTAAAGGTGTGATGAGGCCATGGCAAGAGGGAACTATATTCGCCAGAACATGCACACCATAGTCACTACATACTTGATGACAAGATAGGGTTGCCATGGATACATCCCAGGTCCACAAAATCCACTTGATGTACCTTGTACAATTATTGATTCAAATGGCTTTAAAAAAATATTACAATTTCACAAAATCATATTATCATATACATCTGTTACAAAACAATAGTACATGCATATTATGTTAGATCAATCTTATTCTCCTGTCTTTTTTCCCCATTTTTTTCGTGGGGAAGTACCATAGAATTTTGTAAGTACTCAATCATCTTAATGTTGTTTACTGAGAAGATGTCTTCAGTCTGCTGCTGTTTGTGAAAGACAACTCTCATATGAGTACAAAGATGCATGGGTCAGAGTATGACAAAGGAAAAGTATGAAGAATGTCCGTGTACAATCACTGCCCTACAGACACAAGAAGTTTTCAACATTTTGTATATGGCATGTTGGGTAAATATCTATAGCATAATTATAGACTTATTTTTTGCTAGTTTTAAAGAATATATTATATATATAAACCTTTTCATCATTATAATTACCACTGATATATTGTATTTTTCTATATATTTTTTTATTTTTCTACGGTTAAAATCTCTTTTCTCATAGAATACAGGCAGGCATCATTCAAACAGCTTATAGCTCAGATGCCTGACCCAGCGTCCTAGTTTTTACATAATAATTAGTAATTTAAAGCCATATGAAAAATGTTATTGTAATAATTAATGTATGTACATGCATGTATGATATCAGGATGCTAAATAAATTCAATTCAATACAAAAAACACTGTAGGAATGTTACTGCAATATTTTATAATGTATTTTACATGGTGAAATTATTTTGACAAGTTTGTTGGTAATATAATTCATAATATTTCTGCAGGCTTTTCTAGGGTGTACACTTTTATGATGTGACAATATGTAATCCATGTATAGACATAATGATAGTTAATATGATTATTTAAATGTTGTGTCGATATTGTTGGGGTAGGCCTACCTGTAGGGAATATTATCTCAAATGTTGCTCATAAGTTTTAGGATTCCGTGTTATCACCTAGTGACAATGTGTTCTAAATTACTGAGTTCTCAAAATGTTGTGGCAATCATTTTTGGGGATATCACTAGAAAACATGACTGGCAAGGTTTTTAAGGGCCCACACTTAAATATTGTGACAGCATTAATCTAGTATCGTGGCATGAATGTCACAACCTGTCCTTGTTTGCAGGGTGAAAATATCTTTGAGTAAAAAATGCCAAAATTATAGCAAATGTTCTAAATATTTTTCTCTGATTTAACTAGACTACTACTGTCACTATTGTAATTAGACATTTTCATTGTGCTTAGAATAACTTACATTAAGACATATTTTTTAATATTCAATCAGTCACAAAAAATTGAGTAAAAATAATTGGTACAAATAATAGCTAACTTATAATTTTTATTTATTTTTTACTAATTTTAGACTATTACTATTATTAGGCATATTCACTGGGTTAAACATAACTTACATAATTTTGACAAAATTAAAACTTCATCTTGTTTATATAACAATTTAGTGTTGACATAATTGATATATTGAATTATCAAATGAAATATGCAAATCATAAGGTGATGATTCCGAGAATATTTATTTTGGTAATATTGATAAAGATTTACATAACTTTATAACTTTTGTTGAATACAGTGCAAATTTTAGCACAATACAAGATATCAAAATTCGAGACATATTTGACAAATCTTAGTGTAAAATATTTGTTACGAAGGCACTGCATGTCTCACAATATGGAAGAATAAATACAATTAAATTTGCAGAAAAGATTGTCACAGCGTTAAAGAGATTCTTACCAAAGATATCACTAAAACATCGTCAAGACATTTGAATTTTTATTTTTATTTTTTACTAATATTAAGTCAATATTAATTATACCGAACATATTGTCACACTATAAAAGTGTGACCCAAGAAAAGCCTGCAGAAATATTATATATGATATTACCATGCTAATGTCAAAATAATTCAACCATCTGAATTACGTCATAATAAATTGCAGTAACATTCCTACAGTATTTTTTGGTATAATTTTTGCAAATATTTTTCCCAACATGTGAGTAAATGCTAAGTACAATATGTTGAAAAGTTGTTGTTTTTTATGGGGAAAGTGAAGAGCAGATCATGTATCCATACGCCATCATGACGTCATGACGTCGAACTAATATGCTGTCCATCACCACAGAGTTCCCAGGGGCCTACTTTGTGGATGAACTACTTTGCACATCCAATGGGAACACTGAGGAACTACTTACTAAGCGCAAGGTTACAAAAGCTGAATACAAACTGCTCTGTTAAAGGTGTGATGAGGCCATGGCAAGAGGGAACTATATTCGCCAGAACATGCACACCATAGTCACTACATACTTGATGACAAGATAGGGTTGCCATGGATACATGTTTCCCAGGTGACGGGTGATCAAAAAATGCTGATGTTGCACTGCAGAGTTTCCATTATTATTTCTTCAAGGATAAAGTCCTCTATATAGATGACTTATTATGCTCATATCGTTTGCAGATTAAAAGTTGTATGTACACAACAACTAAGTTCAGTCTTGTACAAGCTAGACTGAGCTTGACTGAGCTTGACTGAGCTAGACTGAGCTTAACTGTGCTACACTGAGCTTGACTGAGTTTGACTGAGCTAGACTGAGCTTGACTGAGCTAGACTGAGCTAGACTGAGCTTAACTGTGCTACAGTGAGCTTGACTGAGTTTGACTGAGCTACACTGAGCTTGACTGAGCTAGACTGAGCTAGACTGAGCTAGACTGAGCTTGATTGAGCTAGACTGAGCTAGACTGAGCCACTAAAACACCCTGCTACCTACTAATAAACCACAAACTAACTAATATATTGTGTAAAAAGTTTAACAAGCCAGACGTAGCTATACCACTTCCATATCCTGCTATTTAGCAGTTATAATACACATTTCTAATTATAATAAGAAGTTACTAACATTGGAGTTTATGCAAAGGTGGGACTTTAGTTGAGTCAACTATTAGGTGTCTCCAGCTAGGTTTGGCTCATTATAGCTTCAAGTAGCACTTCTTAGCTTTAGGTGACTGAACACTTTTATGAGTCGCACTGTATATCAACAAATGGTACCCAGATAGCATTCCAAATCGGGCCAGCGTCGTTTCTATGTCGGCTGCCGTCGGTACAACATCGTTTTGACATCCCCGACATCGCGCCGGTGTTGATACTATTTGGAATGCTCTCTGGGTATATCTTTCGAAAATATTGATCTCTAAATACACAATTAAATGGAAGTAGCAATAACGGTGTAGTTATCATTTGGCATTATCATGTTTATTTCATGTTGAAATCATGTCTAAAATCAGCTAACTGACATTGACAGATTTTGAAATTTTAAAATTTCCAGTTCTAAGTGGAAATTGTAAAATTTCATAGGTTTTCAATATCTTTAATGGCTCAGGATCTCATATAACCATTTTTCATCTGTAAATAATTGCTATGGTACCAAATTTATGTACATTAAGAATATGATGAAAGCCAATCAGGACAACACCGGTGTGATGTCGGCGATGTTGATACGATTTTTTTCTGACGGTGGCCAATATTGAAACGATGCTGGCCCGATTTGGAATGCTATCTGGGTGTGGCAGACAAATATCCTGGATCAGGATAATATGCCACATGGGCCCAACATTGGTCGAATGTCGATCCAACATGTGATGAGTACAAGGCTAGCCGAATGTCAAGCCGATATGATGTGTTATTGGGCAATCCTGCAGTTAAAAACAGTCGACCCTACACAGCTGAAGCAACCTATTCCTGTCTGTAGCTAAAGCCAGCTACTTCTGTCTACTTCTAGCTAAAAGTCGGCTTAAACCTACCACCACTGAAAAAATTTTAACATATAATATATTATCAATATGTATTTGCATGCAATTTTAGATCCGGCTTTGAGTAGAGTGGCAGGTAGCATTGTATAGCAGAAGTGGTTTAATTTGACAAGCCGTTTTTAATGGAACTAACTGTAGGTCTTAAGATATATATATTTTTTTTTTTTTGTTTTTTTTTTGGCCTTTTAACTGTTCTATCATATCAGAGTATTCTTTTCCATATGAACACAAGATCCAGAAATTTAATTTCCAGAAAATTCCTCATATTCCCAAATGATGAAATTATGCATATTGGTGGTCCCTTGCTTTTCATATTTATTAAATTTTGAATACTCATTGTATATAAAGCAATACGAAAGTAAACGAGCATTTTCACCGTTAATGTCAAATATTATCATTCGTGCCTGACTGTAAATAAAGCTGATATCTGAGTTTCTTGCAGGTATGTAAGTGTCAGCCTTGAGGTGAGCCTACTTTAACTTTGGTCTATACTTTGGTCTACACTACACTACCGTTTACTTCAGCAATTAGCCGAAGAATAATTGGAAACGATAGAAAAAAAGACCGAGGGATTTGGGCCGTCGTGTTCAACAAATTGATGGGAGGTCTAAATGGCACGCGGCTGAACTCTGGCGGGCAGGGATTAACAAAAGCATGACTGAACACAACAGAGTTGGCTGGAAGGCATCTGGAACCTCTAAGCAATTTCCGAACTCCGTCGTTTTTTCTTTGAGTGTGTAAGACTGTTAGTTTAATAAAAAAGTGCCCGTCAAATTGAACCTAGATAAAGCTAGACAATCTGTGCTTTACAATGCTACCTGCCACCTAATGGAATTGTCTGGCCATAGCTGTCTACTCAAGGCTGGATCTTAAAGTACATGCAAATACATATTTATGACTTCTTACATCAATTTCTTACATTTACCAAAGGTTTGTATTTTTCCTGTAGTGGTAGTTCTTAGCTGACTATCAGCTATAGGTGTAGACAGAAGCAGCTGGCTTTAGTCAGTTATAGCTACAGCCAGGACTAGGTTTCAACAGCTGTCTAGAGTCGACCATATTTATGAAACTTACTGTAGTCTGCCCGCCCTCTATGTGCCTATTACTTCGTATTATGCATAACCATGTATTTTAGTAATATCTGTAGTAACTTACAGAGAAACCTTGTCGTATTGACCACCTCATTACAGGATTTTTCTGGTTTTAAAAGTAACTTGGTGCATACTAGAGGTAAAATACAATGGCAAGAATGCGGTGAACCCAAAATTAGTTTTTGATTTTCTTAATTGTCAGGCAGTCATGTGATGTGGTCTTGAGGCGAAATTATATTGAAAATTCATATCGTCATGTAAAATGCTTTTGTAAGTAAAGCCCCGTTCCCACATAGCCGAGTTACTCGTAGTCAACTCGTAGTAATAACAAAAATTACGTAACACCCAAAATTCGAGGAGTTGGCGACGAATTTTTGCGGAAAAAATGACCAGGAGTGACTCGCCGAGTTACTCGCCGAATTACTCGCCGAGTTACTCGGCGGGTTCAGCGAGCGACTCGCCGAGTACCAGGAGTGACTCGCCGAGTACCAGGAGTAACTCGCCGAGTACCAGGAGTAACTCGCCGAGTACCAGGAGTAACTCGCCGAGTACCAGGAGTAACTCGCGACGAGTCACCCATCGAATGATAGGCCGACGCCAGCCTACCTGCATTCTCAGATGAATATCTCGCTTAATATTTGGTCTATTTTCGATCCGAAAAAACCTATGGAGTCACTATGAATTATACTACAAAACAATCTTTATTTGACGAAAATCGGACTAATATTAAGGGAGCAGTAGCTTTTTAAAGAAGCGCTCAGCTTTCTGCATTAATACAGTCTGGGCGCGGACGCTTCAGGGAGCACCAGTATAAGTAAATTAAATATAGCAAATAAAATCACAGATCAAATCACAAATACTAATTACAATATCAATATTAGATTTAAATTTTACAAAATATACACAAATTTATACTGATCATAATATCACAATAAGATTCAAATTAACACAAAAAGATAAGAAAGTTATACAAATATAATCATTGCCTGGTAATTACAATTAAATATATTGCTTTTAATTAATGAAAGCAATTACATATTTTTGTAATTGTGAATGACAATCAAGACAATGTCATATTACTGTGTCATCTTTGAACAAACCATGAAATGACAGGTCAAAGAACCCCAATTTAGGCAATGAGGCAATTGACACATGTATTGAATTTGCTGTATGCTCTACACCAATTCTTTGTATCATTCAAAATGCTAATAGCAATTACTGTGTCATCTTTGAACAAACCATGAAATGACAGGTCAAAGAACCCCAATTTAGGCAATTAGGCAATTGACACATGTATTGAATTTGCTGTATGCTCTACACCCATTCTTTGTATCATTCAAAATGCTAATAGCAATTGACATAACAGTCATGGCAGTTGGCAGAATGAGTAGAAATGAATTGCAATAAAGCTCATCCAAACAATGTATATAAAATGGTCAAAAATATTGACCACACCATTTATGTCAGGGCCATACACAGAGCACCTTGCCACCGCCAGACTACCTGCCTTCTCAGACAAATATCTCGCTTAATATTTGGTCTATTTTCAATCTGAAAATCTGTGTGGAATAAGTATGAACTCGACTATAATTCAATATTTATTTGACGAAAATCGGACTAATATTAGGGGAGCAGCAGCCTTTTAAAGTAGCGCTCAGCCTTACCTGCATTGATACAGTCCGGGCGCGGACGTCTGCGAGAGCACCACTGTTTGCCTCCGCCAACTTAGCTGCCTTTTCAGACGAATATCTCGCTTAATATTTGGTCTATTTTCAATCCGAAAACGCGTATGGAATCAGTATGATTTATACTACAATTCAGTCCTGATTTGACGAAAATCGGATTAATATAAATGGAGCAGCAGCCACCGCAAGACAACTGCCTTCTCAGACAAATATCTCGCTTAATATTCGGGTTTTTTTTAATCCGAAAATACGTATGGAATCACTATGAATTATACTACAAAACAATCTTTATTTGACGAAAATCGGACTGATATTAGAGGAGCAGCGGCCTTTTATATTATATACGACCCCCTACGCTGATGATGGATGTACTAAAGGTAGAACTCGACGAGTTACTCGGTGAGTTACTCCTACAACTCGCCGAGTTACTCCTCGCACTCCTGAACATCCCCCCCGAGTGTAATACGAGCGAAAATAGCGCCGAGTAACTCGCCGAGTTCGAGGAGTAACTCGGCGAGTTCGAGGAGTAACTCGGCGAGTTCGAGGAGTAACTCGGCGAGTTCGAGGAGTAACTCGGCGAGTCATGGCCGAGTTTTTGGACTCCTGGATAATTCGCCGAGTGTGCCGTGCAGCACGGCATACTCGGGAGACTCGGCCTACTCGGCTCCAAATCTCACGAGTTCGCTACGAGACTCAGGAGTTACTCGCCGAGCATCTCTCGAGTGCGAGGAGTAATCGCCGAGTTTAGTAAGAGTTGGGCCCGAGAGGCATGTTACGTAATACTACGAGTTGACTACGAGTAACTCGGCTATGTGGGAACGGGGCTTAAGTTATTTATTTCAATGCTGTTCAACAGCACACATTTTACTTTTAGTCAAATTGTTGTGTGTATTATGAAATAAAATATTTTTTAAATAAATATATATTTAATGACACAATAATAACAATGAAGATTATCATTTTTTCCCCTCTTCCTTTTTTTCTGTAAATACATAAACAGATATTGTGTGTCTTGTTGTGAATAAAGTTTTTCTGTCTGTCTGTCTGTGTAGCTTCCTAGCTGTCTGTCTGTCTGTTGGTATATCTGACCGTCTGTCTATCCCTCTGTCTATAACAACTGTCAATTCATTTTTATTTTTATTATTATTATTTATTATAATTTTTTTTAAATTATGTGTCACAATATCAATTTAATTTCAATTATATTTAATTAGCCCCTTTTTCCTTTTATTCATAATGTAAGGGGTGGGGTGTGCACAATTTTACAGCTTTTTAGTAAGCTAGTGCACATCCCTCACATTATGCTAATGTCTTTTATTGTTTATGTAATGTACTTACCGTACTGAAATACTACAATACTACATACTGTGAACAAATAAAACATCTAAACACCCACAGATAATAATCATTCTCCTACGCAGATTTCAGGAGAAGCAACAATCCTGGTGGGGGAGCAAGGAATTTGACTGTTTACATCAGTTTCTATCTGTCAATCATTAGAGTAAAAAAACTGCAGCAATCCATGCTTAACAACCCTGTATAAGAACTATTTTGTTCGCTGCTACGTTGAATTCAACGGGCTTAGTAATAGTGGATTTTCACAGAAGGTTCTCTGTGTGTCCACCAGGTGGCTAAAACATAATACGGCAATTCTATTGGCTGAAAAAGTTCCCGCCCTTGACAGTAATTGGCTGAAGCAAAATGCATCCTAGCAGCAGTATTTTTAGTGCATTTTAATGTATATTTGACACTTAATCATTTAGTTGATGTTTGTTATTTTTCTGAGAAAGTTATATTTATGGAATCAGTTAGTTATTACCTACTGTGTCTGAAAAGCAAAATGAGTAATAAGAGGAGAGGAAAGACTTATGTCCTGCTGAATTCAGGGCTGTTCAGTGAAAAGACTCTATTGACCTAGTTTTAGTGCAGAGTGATCACAATTGATGTATAATGTTCTACTTTTACACTATGCATTCGCTGAAAATAAAAAAAAAAGACAAAAAGAGCGAAAAAATAAATAATGATAAAGGAATCAGATAAGTTCAATGGTAAAGGTCAGATGAAAGGCACCTGTCACGTGACCTTCAGTGTTCTATTAACACGTCCCACGTGACCAATCCTGCCTCATCTGAGGTATCAATGCAACTAATGACCTTTGAGTTTTCAGCATTCTCCAAATGCTACAGTAGGACCTTTCCAACAAGTGTTTGTTTCAGCAGTTTCTTGTGATGATTGGTGCAACGTAAACATTCTAAATGACACCTTTTATTGCTTTGATATTAAAATATGAATAGTGATAATAAAAGGAGGGAGTGATGACAGTTTGTGGTCTAATTAAGTTTATTGGGTTACTTTGATTTCCTTTTAAAAAAATTTGACTCAACTCATCATTCCGTCTGCCCGTGCGATTTCATTTCAACATTAGCAACATGGTGTGGACTCCAATCGTTAACTTCATGTCTCTCAATGATAACATATTCTAGTGCAAGATACGGGTAAAAATAACACAATTATCTGAAATAAATCACATTAAGTGAAAAACAAAATCCCGTTCACAAAATAATAGATGAAAAAAACTCATGTTCACAAAACTGTCATATAACTGATGACCTAAGGAGTGAATTAAAAGCATCTGAATTGGTATTCAGTGCATTTTGAAAAATTACTTTGGAAACACATTTTGGCAAATTTGATTGAGTGAATTTCTAAGTGTTGTTTGGCCTTTCAACTGCCGGTACATATTTGCTTAAAGAAAATGATAGAGAGGCTGCTTTAAACCTCTCCTCTCTTCTCATGCCTTGTGTCTTTGTGGCTGACAGTTCACTCCATCTTAAGTGAAAGTGCTTCCTGTCAGGTCACCGCGCATGCGCACTCCTACAGACAACATCGCCCTCTCTGAACTACCTCTGACCCCTGGTGTCTGTGGAGAAAATTAATGCTAGAGCAATGTGCCCTTTGACTTCCTAGAGGGCAGCTCCTCTTCCACTAAAGTCAATTACAGCATTGCAGTAAGCCAATAGAGTATTCAAGAATGCAGGAATGTATGCATTTTTTTTTCTTTTTTTCTTTTCTTATGTGTGTGAAATATATCCTACACTAGTTTGAGACTATAAAATCTATCCATCTATCCATCTATCTATCTATCTATCTATCTATCTAGCTATCTATCTATTTATCTATCTATCTGTCTGTCTGTCTGTCTGTCTGTCTGTCGCACTGTCTAGCTGTCTGTCTGTCTGTCTATCTATCTGTCTATCTAGCTATCTACCTGTCTATCTGTCTATCTATCTATATGTCTATCTATCTATCTATCTATCTATCTATCGACCTATCTATCTGCCTATCTATCTATCTATTTATCTATCTATCGATCTATCGACCTATCTATCTACCTATCTATCTATCTCTCTATCTCTCAATCTCTCTATCTATCTATATATTCTATCTATCCATATGCACAGCAGCTAAATAAGTATGCTATTTAAAGTAAATTAGCGGATGTTCTGTAAGATATTACCTTGAAAAGCACTTGCATACAGTCAAATATGCCTTAACGGCCACCCGTATACAGCGACCACCTGCGATAAACGGCCACTTTACTTAATCTCATCCAGACTGAATAGTATTGTTTTATCTTCTAATTAACCAAGCGCACCCTATTTTAAACGGCCAATATTATTCATCCATTTCCTTGGGTGACCGTGAAACACAGGTTAAGTTGTACACAAATAATACCAAACATGCAGGGAGAATTTTGAAAATGAATTAGCAATATTCTTCAATTAATTACTGAATTATTAATATGCAGCTTAAGAACAACTGAATTATTCATATATGTGATTTACAATAATAAAAAACGACACTGGGGAATCCCAGATAGCATTCCAAATCATTTCAACATCGGCACGATGTCGGCGATGTCAAAACGATGTTGTAACGACAGCGGCCAACATAGAAACGATGCTGGACCGATTTGGAATGCTATCTGGGCATTCACAGGTATATTGGAAGGTGATCTTAATAGTGAGGTCTTAAATAGGAATTCAACTTTGACAGGTCGAATACATATATATTGTACAGAGATATTGTAAACAAATTAAAATAACTGAAATGCCATATAAGCCAGAATTTTTCGGTTGTAGGTCAATTTTTAAGGTAGTCACAAGTTCAAGTTAGAATTGGTAGTGCCTTGTACACAGGGTCTATGCTTAGGCAAGTGAAAGACCCCATGTGTAGCGTGATATTTATATTACCACTGTCTCTCACCTATCATTGTTAGATGCTAAATCTAGTTGCACTTTTTTTAACTAAAAAAACAAGCAATTTAATTGATTGAGAGTTGATATGTGTATTTGCACTGAGTTGTCAATTATGCTAGATCATCCTAATCAAAATATATCAGTGACCTACAACAGTTGTTATCCTATAAATACTGCTTAATTATATATTCATAGTTCATAATACCAGTATTGGAATGAAATATTCATTTTACCTTAGAGATTTAACATTTATCTTATTTTGCATTATACTTAATAACAGGATTTAAAAGTGCCTAACATGCAGAAAATTTTACAAAAACATATCAACAATATATTTGTAGTTAATTGATCTATATATACACAGTTTTAATAAGTTATACACACATTGGAAAGTTATTAATTGCATGCAATTAAACCTCGCCTTAAGATTCTTAAAAGAGCACCTCACTATTAAGGCAACGTCACAATTAAGTTTTAAGACAACAGTGAAACTCTACCTTAAGACCACCTCACCATTAAGATAATTTTGTCTATTACATTGGTTATTTATCAGTAAGACCACCTCATAACTAAAACCATTTTCAAAAAGAGCTTTTGCTCAAAATGCTTTCACCGTGTATAATTATGTTTTATGATAAATAAATAAAACCAAAACATTGACACCAGTCTTGGTCGTAATATTTGAGATAGTGACCTTACTATTATAATTTACTTAAAAGTCATTATTCCCCATTTGCAGCCATATCACGTGAAATAGTGGATGATACGAGCCGGGTGTTCTTCTTTTCATATCACACAGAATGAATTTATGTGCATATGATGACTTGATCC
This sequence comes from Alitta virens, assembly GCA_932294295.1. Classification (NCBI taxonomy): domain Eukaryota; kingdom Metazoa; phylum Annelida; class Polychaeta; order Phyllodocida; family Nereididae; genus Alitta; species Alitta virens. The sequence continues at coordinate 29,275,551 of OW028583.1, read as the reverse complement.
CATGCGAAATATAGTCTGCTTTTGTGTAGGTTTTATTTACTAATAACTTAATTTTCATCCGATTTAAAAAATGTCCACATGACTGAAATTGATTGGGGAATAAAAGGAAAACACAACTCGTCCTTGATCTGTCAAACAGATCAGTGACTAGTTTGATTTTCCCACAAGACCACCTCACCATTAAGACCAGTACATTCTCATTTGCACCAAGGGTGGTCTTAATGGCGAGGTTCAACTATTAGTCAGTGGACCAGCCCCTCAAAATTGGGATTTTTGTTTGCACCGATCCACACCTCCTTAAATTTGGTATCATCGAATTGGAAATTTTCTGTATTTTTTGTAATCGTACTCGTTTTGTCAGTTTCTTGGACCGGAGATGTTTTTTTTCTGGTATCCATGGCAACAAGTACGTTTTTGTATTGAACAAATTCACAAAAATAATTTCGGTGGTATGCTGTTAATTACAATGCTTGATATTTGTTGGTACCATGACAAATTTGCATGGCTGACCTCATTAAAGTTTTGCAGTAAACACTGGTTTTTCTCAATTTCCTGTTGCTACGGTAGCAGTTTTACAAATATTTTCTTAAATCGTATTAATGCTTTGATATCTTTGACTGTCAAGCTTTTATAACACAGTAAAATAATATACTTTTAGTATCGCAAGACACCTGAGAAACCCTCTCAGAAAAGAAGCATCACTGGAATTTCCTTCATTTTTGTGTGTTGCTATGGAAACACTTTTTGCAGTCTCTTGTTGCCATGGAAATGTGTATCTGACCCCTGTTTCCTTATATGGGTAAATTTGCAATTAGATGGATATAAGCAGTCTGTAAAAATAGGGAAAAACAGCAAATTACTAGTTATACAGGCTTTTGTGAAGGCTGACACCCATTTTTTCCTTGCACGGATATCTTTTTATTTAACTGTGTTACCCTAGCAACCATAAACTAACAGTAAGAGACCCTGAAAGGTAGAAATGTTACATTATTCAAATCTCTGGACCTATGACAGGTACAACCATAAATTGCTTATTGAACACCATGTTTTCAGGGTCAAGGAGTTCATTTCTGATAATTTAAAATGGCTAATTTGCATATATTTCATTGTATGGCTAATCTAGATGGGTCCATTTGCATAATATTTTCCTTATATGGCTACTGCAATGGGCAATCCAGGTGCCGAAGCATTTATATTATTTTTTTTATTCTTATCAATGTTTTGAACTGTTTCAAACAAATTACTGAACTTGAATAATAAGTATATAAAATAAACTTGCATGGACTGGTTATGGTAACAAAACCGCCATTAGTCCTGATATAGATCCATGCCAGCATATACGATTTCATCATAAAGCCTCATTATATAGGTGCCTTGATTCTATTCATATGGCTTGATTGTTGCCCCAAACATATATTGATATGAGGATGTTTGCTCCTATGATAAGTATATTTGAAAACTGGTATCCATGGCAACCAAATTGAAACCAATTATGGACAAGATATTCACAGTTGTCACTATTTTTGTCAGAAGCTATCCACTTAAAGAAATTACTGGGCTTGTAACATAGGCAATATTTAGTGATATTTGAATACATGGCAGTGGTTCTCTGAATTATACACAAGGTTGGCATAGTTGCCTAGGTAACACATATTTCAGTCTAGTTATAGTAACCCTTGTGGATCTGTAACAAGTGGAGCCGCAGAGTGCCACGAAGGGTATTATTGAAGAATATATAGGTTTACCATAATACAATTAATTCGTTTATTCAATAAGTGAGTCAGTCAGTCAGTCAGTCATGATCTTAAAGTTTCTCTGTCCTTACAAGTGAGGTTTTACCAATATAGCATAAACTACTTTCTTTCCACCTGTCTTTCTTTCTTTTTTTCTTCTATCTTTTTTTGTTCTTTCTTTCTTCCTTTTTTTTATTTATTTTTTTATTTTTTTTCTTTCTTTATTTCACCTTTTCTTCTTTCTTTTGGTCTTTATTTCTTCCTTTCTTTCTTCTTTTTTTCTTTCTTTATTTCACCTTTTCTTCTTTCTTTTGGTCTTTATTTCTTCCTTTCTTTCTTCTTGTTGTCCTTCCTTCATTTCATTTCGTTCTGTCTTACTTTCTGTATTTCTTTCTTTATTTCATGTTTTCTATTCTAGTGAGTTTTACCAATTGATACTACCCGCTAAAACTTGAGTTACAACCTCATTTTTTATTCGCTAATTCGCTGCATATTGAACAGTTTTCGAGCTCAATTTCTTGTCATCGAAGCGTCTTTAAATGCTCGTCATTGGCCGTTTATGTACTGAAGACAAACAGCTTGGAATGGCATTAAAACTTTGAAAAAAACGAGGTCATTAGCATTTTGAAATCCACACTTTGCAAGCGCCTTTTTTATGCAGTTCATGCTTAATGAATATTTCAACACGTTAAAGAAAATGTCGGGCAATGAATATAATGCTCTCTGACTAGTTATATGAATGCCGTTTCATAAGGTAGCTTTATGAACTCTGTATTTTTCAAATTGTTAATTTAAATTTTAATGGGAGTTCCAACACGACAGTTTGAGTAATTGAATTATTAAAAATGTTCAGTATGACACTGTTTATAATGAATGATATGCCTGTCATGGAATGACAATACTGCTTTGAATATTGGCAAAAAATGTGTTCGAAAATATCATTACTTTCATTTATAAGGCATTTAAATTATTAAAGAACTGGTGTTGAAATGTATGAAGTACCACACAAAAATTTTAACAATATATTGATAAGTTAGTCAGAAAGGAAGTAGTACAAAGGTACCCCAATATTAAGACCACCTCGATAATGACCAGTGATTTTATTTTTAAAAAATTTTAAAAAAAGTTTCCGAGTATATTGGACAGCTGCTGTAAGTATGTTGGACGACTTCAGTGTATGTTGTACAAAGTCGAGAATACAAGCAATGGTGGACGGTGGTGGTCTTGGTAATGAGGTATATATAATATGTCCTCCCACAAAACTATATGTTGGACTCCTTACCATCCATGTTATTAATATTGTATAAAAGTTCTTTATACATGGTTTTTCTGCACTGTGTCTTGTGGGAAACACAATATAAGAATGGCAACATATATCCTGTCACCAAACTCATTAATCTTACAAAGCAATTTCCTCAACACATTGACATGAGGCAACATCCCTATTAAAACTGCATAAACTACTGTTAAGACCCTCATTAAGTTTTTGTTGACATCATCACGTGATGTCATTATCTTTCGTGTCCTCACAAATTAAGTTTGGCCCAATCAGCGCTTGCTTGTGTCAGTATGTGTTCAAAAGGAAGTTATATGTACATAATTTTCTTCATTATGGATTTAGAGCTGATGGAGATCATTAATAAAGATTTTGTCAGCAGCAATTTTCCATTTAGAGGCCTGGCATTAAGACCACCTCACTATTACGAACACCTCACTATTAAGAACACCTCACAATTAAGAACACCTCAATATTAACGATCACCTCACTATTAAGACCACCTCAATATTAAGACCACCTCACTATTAAGACCACCTCAATATTAAGACCACCTCACTATTAAGAACACCTCACTATTAAAGATCACCTCACTATTAAGACCACCTCAATATTAAGACCACCTCACTATTAAGAACACCTCACTATTAAGAACACCTCACTGTTTAAGATTAAGATCACCTCACTATTAAGACCACCTCACTGCTAACACCAATTAATTAGTTTTGCTATTTCTTACCTCAGATATAAGACCAATTCCCTATGGTGTACAGTAAATTCTACATTGAACCATAAAAAAGAAAAAAAGAACTATTTGGGTATTTCTATGCATGAGGGGTAAACTGCTGATTGGTGCCTTAATTACACTCGGTTTCCATGCTGAGGCAACTAGAAAGCCCCACCCATGGGGTAATTGTGTAACATGGCATTGACTCCAAGCAGCCTCATCATCTCATCATTACATCTGCCTCTGGTAGCTGGTCATATAAACTGCCTAAGCTTCAGACCCAGTAGCACTGAGACAATCAAATAAATAATTTATTAATTCACAATATCTTTTTCATTAAGGGTGATTACAATTGGTAAATATTTACTGGCGAAATTCCATGTTAATTCTGTAAAAAAATTAACTATAAACAATTATTACCACCTAATGCAAGCACTCTGAAAATCACGTTATTTGCTACTAAACTTACATGACTTCATTTATCAATAGCTTTGCAACATTTAAACTTCACAGAACCTTTTCTTAAATCAGTCGGGAGAATTTTGAAAATGAATTAGCAATATTCTTCAATTAATTACTGAATTATTAATATGCAGCTTAAGAACAACTGAATTATTCATATATGTGATTTACAATAATAAAAAACGACACTGGGGAATCCCAGATAGCATTCCAAATCATTTCAACATCGGCACGATGTCGGCGATGTCAAAACGATGTTGTAACGACAGCGGCCAACATAGAAACGATGCTGGACCGATTTGGAATGCTATCTGGGCATTCACAGGTATATTGGAAGGTGATCTTAATAGTGAGGTCTTAAATAGGAATTCAACTTTGACAGGTCGAATACATATATATTGTACAGAGATATTGTAAACAAATTAAAATAACTGAAATGCCATATAAGCCAGAATTTTTCGGTTGTAGGTCAATTTTTAAGGTAGTCACAAGTTCAAGTTAAAATTGGTAGTGCCTTGTACACAGGGTCTATGCTTAGGCAAGTGAAAGACCCCATGTGTAGCGTGATATTACATTACCACTGTCTCTCACCTATCATTGTTAGATGCTAAATCTAGTTGCACTTTTTTTAACTAAAAAAACAAACAATTTAATTGATTGAGAGTTGATATGTGTATTTGCACTGAGTTGTCAATTATGCTAGATCATCCTAATCAAAATATATCAGTGACCTACAACAGTTGTTATCCTATAAATACTGCTTAATTATATATTCATAGTTCATAATACCAGTATTGGAATGAAATATTCATTTTACCTTAGAGATTTAACATTTATCTTATTTTGCATTATACTTAATAACAGGATTTAAAAGTGCCTAACATGCAGAAAATTTTACAAAAACATATCAACAATATATTTGTAGTTAATTGATCTATATATACACAGTTTTAATAAGTTATACACACATTGGAAAGTTATTAATTGCATGCAATTAAACCTCGCCTTAAGATTCTTAAAAGAGCACCTCACTATTAAGGCAACGTCACAATTAAGTTTTAAGACAACAGTGAAACTCTACCTTAAGACCACCTCACCATTAAGATAATTTTGTCTATTACATTGGTTATTTATCAGTAAGACCACCTCATAACTAAAACCATTTTCAAAAAGAGCTTTTGCTCAAAATGCTTTCACCGTGTATAATTATGTTTTATGATAAATAAATAAAACCAAAACATTGACACCAGTCTTGGTCGTAATATTTGAGATAGTGACCTTACTGTTATAATTTACTTAAAAGTCATTATTCCCCATTTGCAGCCATATCACGTGAAATAGTGGATGATACGAGCCGGGTGTTCTTCTTTTCATATCACACAGAATGAATTTATGTGCATATGATGACTTGATCCCATGCGAAATATAGTCTGCTTTTGTGTAGGTTTTATTTACTAATAACTTAATTTTCATCCGATTTAAAAAATGTCCACATGACTGAAATTGATTGGGGAATAAAAGGAAAACACAACTCGTCCTTGATCTGTCAAACAGATCAGTGACTAGTTTGATTTTCCCACAAGACCACCTCACCATTAAGACCAGTACATTCTCATTTGCACCAAGGGTGGTCTTAATGGCGAGGTTCAACTATTAGTCAGTTGACCAGCCCCTCAAAATTGGGATTTTTGTTTGCACCGATCCACACCTCCTTAAATTTGGTATCATCGAATTGGAAATTTTCTGTATTTTTTGTAATCGTACTCGTTTTGTCAGTTTCTTGGACCGGAGATGTTTTTTTTCTGGTATCCATGGCAACAAGTACATTTTTGTATTGAACAAATTCACAAAAATAATTTCGGTGGTATGCTGTTAATTACAATGCTTGATATTTGTTGGTACCATGACAAATTTGCATGGCTGACCTCATTAAAGTTTTGCAGTAAACACTGGTTTTTCTCAATTTCCTGTTGCTACGGTAGCAGTTTTACAAATATTTTCTTAAATCGTATTAATGCTTTGATATCTTTGACTGTCAAGCTTTTATAACACAGTAAAATAATATACTTTTAGTATCGCAAGACACCTGAGAAACCCTCTCAGAAAAGAAGCATCACTGGAATTTCCTTCATTTTTGTGTGTTGCTATGGAAACACTTTTTGCAGTCTCTTGTTGCCATGGAAATGTGTATCTGACCCCTGTTTCCTTATATGGGTAAATTTGCAATTAGATGGATATAAGCAGTCTGTAAAAATAGGGAAAAACAGCAAATTACTAGTTATACAGGCTTTTGTGAAGGCTGACACCCATTTTTTCCTTGCACGGATATCTTTTTATTTAACTGTGTTACCCTAGCAACCATAAACTAACAGTAAGAGACCCTGAAAGGTAGAAATGTTACATTATTCAAATCTCTGGACCTATGACAGGTACAACCATAAATTGCTTATTGAACACCATGTTTTCAGGGTCAAGGAGTTCATTTCTGATAATTTAAAATGGCTAATTTGCATATATTTCATTGTATGGCTAATCTAGATGGGTCCATTTGCATAATATTTTCCTTATATGGCTACTGCAATGGGCAATCCAGGTGCCGAAGCATTTATATTATTCTTTTTATTCTTATCAATGTTTTGAACTGTTTCAAACAAATTACTGAACTTGAATAATAAGTATATAAAATAAACTTGCATGGACTGGTTATGGTAACAAAACCGCCATTAGTCCTGATATAGATCCATGCCAGCATATACGATTTCATCATAAAGCCTCATTATATAGGTGCCTTGATTCTATTCATATGGCTTGATTGTTGCCCCAAACATATATTGATATGAGGATGTTTGCTCCTATGATAAGTTAATTTGAAAACTGGTATCCATGGCAACCAAATTGAAACCAATTATGGACAAGATATTCACAGTTGTCACTATTTTTGTCAGAAGCTATCCACTTAAAGAAATTACTGGGCTTGTAACATAGGCAATATTTAGTGATATTTGAATACATGGCAGTGGTTCTCTGAATTATACACAAGGTTGGCATAGTTGCCTAGGTAACACATATTTCAGTCTAGTTATAGTAACCCTTGTGGATCTGTAACAAGTGGAGCCGCAGATTGCCACGAAGGGTATTATTGAAGAATATATAGGTTTACCATAATACAATTAATTCGTTTATTCAATAAGTGAGTCAGTCAGTCAGTCAGTCATGATCTTAAAGTTTCTCTGTCCTTACAAGTGAGGTTTTACCAATATAGCATAAACTACTTTCTTTCCACCTGTCTTTCTTTCTTTTTTTCTTCTATCTTTTTTTTCTTTCTTTCTTCCTTTTTTTTATTTATTTCTTTATTTCTTTTTCTTTCTTCCTTCTATCTTCTTTTTTTCTTTCTTTATTTCACCTTTTCTTCTTTCTATTGGTCTTTATTTCTTCCTTTCTTTTTTTTCTTTCTTTCTTCCTTCATTTCATTTCGTTCTGTCTTACTTTCTGTATTTCTTTCTTTATTTCATGTTTTCTATTCTAGTGAGTTTTACCAATTGATACTACCTGCTAAAACTTGAGTTACAACCTCATTTTTTATTCGCTAATTCGCTGCATATTGAACAGTTTTCGAGCTCAATTTCTTGTCATCGAAGCTTCTTTAAATGCTCGTCATTGGCCGTTTATGTACTGAAGACAAACAGCTTGGAATGGCATTAAAACTTTGAAAAAAACGAGGTCATTAGCATTTTGAAATCCACACTTTGCAAGCGCCTTTTTTATGCAGGTCATGCTTAATGAATATTTCAACACGTTAAAGAAAATGTCGGGCAATGAATATAATGCTCTCTGACTAGTTATATGAATGCCGTTTCATAAGGTAGCTTTATGAACTCTGTATTTTTCAAATTGTTAATTTAAATTTTAATGGGAGTTCCAACACGACAGTTTGAGTAATTGAATTATTAAAAATGTTCAGTATGACACTGTTTATAATGAATGATATGCCTGTCATGGAATGACAATACTGCTTTGAATATTGGCAAAAAATGTGTTCGAAAATATCATTACTTTCATTTATAAGGCATTTAAATTATTAAAGAACTGGTGTTGAAATGTATGAAGTACCACACAAACATTTTAACAATATATTGATAAGTTAGTCAGAAAGGAAGTAGTACAAAGGTACCCCAATATTAAGACCACCTCGATAATGACCAGTGATTTTATTTTTAAAAAATTAAAAAAAAGTTTCCGAGTATATTGGACAGCTGCTATAAGTATGTTGGACGACTTCAGTGTATGTTGTACAAAGTCGAGAATACAAGCAATGGTGGACGGTGGTGGTCTTGGTAATGAGGTATATATAATATGTCCTCCCACAAAACTATATGTTGGACTCCTTACCATCCATGTTATTAATATTGTATAAAAGTTCTTTATACGTGGTTTTTCTGCACTGTGTCTTGTGGGAAACACAATATAAGAATGGCAACATATATCCTGTCACCAAACTCATTAATCTTACAAAGCAATTTCCTCAACACATTGACATGAGGCAACATCCCTATTAAAACTGCATAAACTACTGTTAAGAGCCTCATTAAGTTTTTGTTGACATCATCTAGTGATGTCATTATCTTTCGTGTCCTCACAAATTAAGTTTGGCCCAATCAGCGCTTGCTTGTGTCAGTATGTGTTCAAAAGGAAGTTATATGTACATAATTTTCTTCATTATGGATTTAGAGCTGATGGAGATCATTAATAAAGATTTTGTCAGCTGCAATTTTCCATTTAGAGGCCTGGCATTAAGACCACCTCACTATTACGAACACCTCACTATTAAGAACACCTCACAATTAAGAACACCTCACTATTAACGATCACCTCACTATTAAGACCACCTCAATATTAAGACCACCTCACTATTAAGACCACCTCAATATTAAGACCACCTCACTATTAAGAACACCTCACTATTAAAGATCACTCACTATTAAGACCACCTCAATATTAAGACCACCTCACTATTAAGAACACCTCACTATTAAGAACACCTCACTGTTTAAGATTAAGATCACCTCACTATTAAGACCACCTCACTGCTAACACCAATTAATTAGTTTTGCTATTTCTTACCTCAGATATAAGACCAATTCACTATGGTGTACAGTAAATTCTACATTGAACCATAAAAAAGAAAAAAATAACTATTTGGGTATTTCTATGCATGAGGGGTAAACTGCTGATTGGTGCCTTAATTACACTCGGTTTCCATGCTGAGGCAACTAGAAAGCCCCACCCATGGGGTAATTGTGTAACATTGCATTGACTCCAAGCAGCCTCATCATCTCATCATTACATCTGCCTCTGGTAGCTGGTCATATAAACTGCCTAAGCTTCAGACCCAGTAGCACTGAGACAATCAAATAAATAATTTATTAATTCACAATATCTTTTTCATTAAGGGTGATTACAATTGGTAAATATTTACTGGCGAAATTCCATGTTAATTCTGTAAAAAAATTAACTATAAACAATTATTACCACCTAATGCAAGCACTCTGAAAATCACGTTATTTGCTACTAAACTTACATGACTTCATTTATCAATAGCTTTGCAACATTTAAACTTCACAGAACCTTTTCTTAAATCAGTCTTAAGTCAAAAGTTGCATGTTATAACATTATCATTTCTGTAAACATTGCTAGGTAATAAAAGTTATTTTTAAATAATAATTAGTTTAAATCTGCTATTCATACAGGCAAGCTCTCATTCCAGGAGAAAAAAATTTAAGTTCTTGATAAGTAGTTTCAGCTAATGGAAGTTTCATGTAAACCTTTGCCTAGAATCAGTTTATCTTATAAGGCTGTCATGGATATTCTAAGAAATTGCTTTTGGCACTGTCGTTGCAATGTCAGAGTCTACAGCCGTTCCTGAATGCAATTATAAATTGCACATCAAGTTTTACATGTTTATTTGCCCATGAAAGTTTTGCAGAATTGTTTTCAATTATAATTATGTTTTACCCCTTAAAATGTGCATGGATTTGTTTCCAGACTGTGATTACAAATACTGAATTGTTGTGGTCTAGTACCTTGTACTAGGTGTCTATGTTGAGGCCAGTAAATACCCCACCCATGGGGTAAATGTGCAACGAGGTATGGACGTCAAGCAACCTATTATCTCATCATTACGTCTGCCTGAAGTTAGTCACATAAACTGACTCAGCTTCGAACCAGTATTGAGATATAGACAACCTCTTGGGCAAAACAGATGGGGGTAACTGCAGTTACCCCATCCATGGATATAAGAGTCTCCGTGCCCCATCTTTCAACTTGGCTGGCGTGCTCCAAGCCAAACGTATTTCACGTCATTCTGGACCAATTAGGCACTGTTTACTCCAGAATATGACTTGATTTACCCCTTACCTTATTAAACACAATCTATGTAGAAGTGGTTTCAGTACTGCACGGAAATTAACAAGTTCTCTCTATATAGCGGGAAGATGGGGTAACTCAAAGTGTATGTTACGTGGAGATGGGGTAACTCTACGAATAGGATTGGGTAACTTAAGCACACTGCCAATACTAGAATCATAATTAGGCCTGACCCATTCTCGTATAGCAAGCTGCCATCAACCAAGCCTTTTAATAAATGACATTTTCAAATTTGTTCAAAAGTCTTTCCTGTGCTAAGATGATTTTTTCCACAACGATTGTTAATACTGCCTGGCTGATTCTGAGTAAAAGATAGGTCTACCTACTGTTCTAAGTAAGAATTAAATGGTAGGCATTCACTACCTTAGAAGTACCACTTTATAGTACACGTATAATGCTATTCCTTCAGACAAGGTAAAATTGATGTATTTCGTATATAGACCTTAAGCAATAAATAAACTAAATTAAAAAACCAGGAATTTTCTAAAATACCTATTAAGGGTGCCTTATATAACAGAATTCCATAACGCAAAATATGTCTTGTTTTCGTACTAATTTTCTGGGAAGTATGGTGGCCGAAGAGTACATTTTCTGGTGCGAAAGTTTCGCCACCCGACATTGGTACTTAAACACATGCGCACCACGACACATGAGAACCTTCGTACCACGACTACTATCATACCACGAAGGAATACAGCACCCCGATAATGTACGATTCGCCTGACGAAACTGCAACTGTATATGAGTGGCTACATCCTCCTCCTTCTCCTTCTCCTCCTCCTCCTCCTCCTCCTTCTCCTCCTCCTTTTTCTCTTCCTCCTTCTCCTCTTCCTCTCCTCCTCCTCTCCTCCTCCCTTCTCCTCCTCCTCCTCCTTCTCCTCTTCCTCCTCATCATCCTTCTCCTCCTTTCCTCCTCATCATCCTCCTACTTCTCCTCCTCCTCTCCTCTTCCTCCTCATCCTCATCCTCATCCTCATTCTCCTTCTCCCCCTCCTCCTCCTCCTCCTCCTCCTCCTCCTCCTCTTTCTCCTCTTCTTTCTCCTCCTCCTCATTCGCTTCCTCCTCCTCATTTGCCTCCTCCTCCTCCTTCTCCTCTCCTCCTCATCATCCTCGTACTTCTCCTCATCATCATCCTCCTCCTCTTCCTCCTCTTTCTCCTTCTCCTTTTCCTCTTCTCCTCCTCCTCTCCTCCTCCCTTCTCCTCCTCCCTTCTCCTCCTCCTCCTCATTCGCCTCCTCCTTCTCCTCTCCTCCTCTCCTCCTCCTCGTCCTCTTCCTTCTCCTCTTGCTCCTCATCCTCATCCTCCTCCATCCTTTTCCGTCCTCCTCCTTGTCCTCCTCCTTGTCCTCCTCCTTGTCCTCCTCATTCTCCTCCTCCTTCTCCTCCTCCTTCTCCTCCTCCTCCAGTCAGGGGGTCAAGGCCACAAAAAGTGAATAAAAAGGGCACTTTGTTCGCACCGATCCACACCTCCTCAAATTTGGTATCGTCGAACTGGAAATTTTCTGTATTTTTTTAAATCGGTACTCGTTAGGTCAGTTTCTTGGACCAGAGATATTTTTTTCTGGTATCCATGGCATCAAGTACGTATTTGTATTGAACAAAATAACAAAATTAATTTTGGTGGTATTCTGTTAATTACAATGCTTGACATTTGTTGGTACCATGATTAATCTGCATGGCTGACCTCGTTAAAATTTTGCAGTAAACTCCTTTTCCTGTTGCTATGGTAACAGTTTTACAAATATTTTAATAAATGTTATTAATTTGCTTTGATATCTTTGTCTGTCAAGCTTCTATAACACAGTAAAATAATATACTTTTGGTATTTCAAGACACCTTAGGAGAAACCTTCTCAGAAAAGAAGCATCACTGGAAGTTCCTTCATTCTGTGTGTTGCTATAGAAACACTTTTTCAAATTGTCACATTTTCAGAGAAAGCCTCAGTAATATGGGAATAAGCATTTTATAAGATGTATTGAACATAGGAAGGTGATATTTAATAATTTGAATGTAAAAACCTCACTGATTAAAGAAATATACGTTTTGCAGTCTCTGGTTGCCATGGAAATGTGTATCTGTTGCTTTATTAGCAGTCTGTAAAAGAGAACCGGTCGTGAGGTGGACAAGTTTGTAACTTTCATGCCACGAGAGTGGGTACTTTTGTGGTCGGTTTCCTAGGACGAAAGTTTGTATTTTCTTGGGGAGAAAGTGGAACTTTCTTGGGGCAAATGTTGACAGTTTTTTAGGGCGAAAGTTGGTATTTTCTTGTGGCAAATGTTGACAGTTTTTTAGGGCGAAAGTTGGTATTTTCTTGGGGCGAATGTGGGATTGTCGTGGTGCGAAGGATACTGTCTCACCACGAAACCACCAGTCCGCAAAGCAAAACCGTGTAAAGTCATTACAAAAAGTATCTAGCAACAGAGGGACAGGACATAACACCAACAAGTGTATGTTAATATATGTAATATAAGTATGCATTTATTCCTTTGCGGACTGGTGGTTTCGTGGTGAGACAGTATCCATATCATAAATTATTTTGCCTGACATGTATGTTTTAAATACTTTTGACTTTTTGTAATTTTAGACATTTTTTAGTGAGCAAATAACTGAATTGTATTTTTGACGACAGAGAAAAGCCTGATATATACCCCATCTTTCAACAATTCCATATTCTAGTTACCCCATCCCGCTGCGTCAGTTACCCCATCTTCCAGACGTTTTTCTTTTGTGGATTATCTAACGTATGGCATATTTTACAGCATCACTGTGTTCTGAATGAATGCTGTTCTGACAAATCTTTCTGTGTGAGTCATCAACCATGCCTCATTTACCAATAAAAGCACAGAAAATACATATATGTGCATCGCTTTAGTGCATATCAGCCATGTTGAAAGATGGGGTAAACTGCAGTTACCCCAGAGACAATAAATATTTTGGATATGCTACATTCCAGTAGGCTACTGGTTATAAGTGTTTATTATTATCCAGCAAAGTTACTGTAAACATGAAAATAATCGGGTTTGACACCATAAACAGTTTGATAAACACTACAAAATAAATAGATAAATTAGGAAAATAAATAAAGATAACGTTTTGTCTATATTTCATTTCAATACTGGTATAATAAATTATGTATATTCATTAATCGGTAGTTATACTGTATAAATCTTGTATGTGACTGACACAATTCCATAATGATGATCTGGCAGAATTAACACCTCAATGCAAATATTCAGATCAACTCTCAATCAACTTAATTGGCATCAATTGATACTGCATTGAAAGTTAAGTACAAAACGTCACTGTATATACAGTCAGGTCAATGACCGTTACACTAAGACCTCTATATTGGGACCACTCTCAGCATAAATAATTACATTAGGATTCACATTTGAGGCACTTATGAATATGCATTGGGTTTGAATGAAGCAGAACCTCGCCATTAAGACCACCTTACGTAATGGTGGTCTTCATGGCGAGGTGGCTTTAATAGTGAGGTGTTCTTAAAAGTTAGGGGTCTTAATAGTGAGGGGGTCTTATTAGTGAGAGGGTCTTAACAGTGAAGTGGTCTTTAAAAAGGACTCCACTGTACAGTAGATATAATCACGACGCAGTCTACTTAGTGAGGTGGTCTTGAAGCGAGGTGGCACTGTAGTCTGACACTTATGGTAATTGGTCTCTCAATTCATAATACCCATTTGTGACTATATTTTACCCCACCATACAAAACTCAATGCATTAACCCAGTGTAGCAAAAGCCTCTTTCTATTATATATTTCTTTCCTCTTTTTTCTTTTTTTTCTACTAACATCATTACTACACAGCTTATTTTCAACATAATATGCTAGAGTGCTCCATCCTTTGTGCATATAAGGTAAACGAATTGATCAAAACTGTGGTACTTCATACAATGACTACAAACTATACCAGAAAGGTTTTTTTTTATCATACTCTAGATAGCACAACTACTATATGTAGGGGTATGAAAACCGGTGCTTCACGCCCCACTGGTCACAGGAGGTGGGGTGTGAAAAAGGGGCGTGGCTAAATTGTTATGTAACCATATTAATGATCATGTTGCATAACCTCATTAATGATCATGATTATTTTCTTTTGATATTCATAAATTGTTACATAATCATTCAGTGATAAATAGATCATTACATAATCACATTAATGATCATAATTATTTTCTTTTGATATTCATAAATTGTTACATAATCATTCATTGATAATTAGATCATTACATAAACTCATTAATGATTATTTTTTATAATTATTTTCTTTTGATATTCTTAAATTGTTACATAATCATTCAATGATAATTAGATCATTACATAAACTCATTAATGATCATAATTATTTTCTTTTGATATTCTTAAATTGTTACATAATCTGATATTCATAAATTGTTACATAATCCTTCAGAGTGATTAACTCATCATCTAAAACACATTAATGATTATAATTATTTTCTTTTTGATGTATCCATAACCTTGACACAGCATATTTTTTCTTTTGTATCAAAATTAACTTGTTACACAACTCATTTAATGATTTTAATCATATATTGCACAGATAGCTCATCATCGATATGAATCGGTACACATTCATAACTCATCATAATATCAACACATAGTCAATTTCACAAGAGATTGATTTCCATATCAGTGCACAGAGAACCTGTCAAGACATGTATGTCATCATAATTTCACAATGACTACTAATACGCTTCAATGCACAGCCAGTTTCCGAAGATATTTGTTTCATCTCATCAGCCCCCCCTCCATTAATGTATAGAGCCTGTCAAGACATGTATGCACCTGCCTTTACCCTAGAGCATAGACACTTTTACCTATTGTTATAAACATAAACTAAAAGCACCCGGTAGCTGTAATTGTAATTTTATGATCGTCTTATGTCAAATAATAGGTCTATATTCTTTATAGATAAAAATAACCTAGCATTACATAACTGTTCATATATAAGTAAGGTATCTCAATACGTTCCAAGTTACACAGTCATGTTCTCCCTGTTATTTCTACTGGATCAAGCTGTTACATATATGAGGGCCTCAAGAAAATGTCAGATCTGCAAGCATCTAACCGCGAAATTTGCATATTCATGCTGTTACATACAAAATAATAGAAGGATGAAGACCTGTCACAGATGTCTTCAAAAAAACATAATCCATGATATCACTCTAGCAGTACTCGGTCTTAAGGATGACCCTGAAAAGCAGGTATCCTGCATCTTATGTAAAACAAAGGATATAAGGATTATTAACTCTCGAGGTCAATACCTGGACATTGACTCCATGATACATGTCGAGCAGATAACCATGTCAGCTCATATTGCGAGTATATTCCATGAAACCATTGTAGAAAATATGAATGTACGTCAACTCAACCGCACTCATGAACTCTTTCGAACAGTCTTGAGACCATTACAGGCGGTTATATATACTACAGCTGACACTGTTTTTTAAAATGAAAATAGTTGTAACTGTTTTTAATGTTGACTTTGAAAATAAATATTTCAACTCTGATATATATTCGTATTGCTGTAATTTCTATAAATCAATAACAAGTCATATTTAAAAGTTTATCATAAATTTATTTATCTT
Source organism: Alitta virens (assembly GCA_932294295.1). Taxonomy (NCBI): domain Eukaryota; kingdom Metazoa; phylum Annelida; class Polychaeta; order Phyllodocida; family Nereididae; genus Alitta; species Alitta virens. Next base: position 29,259,304 of record OW028583.1, on the reverse strand, counting down.
AAAATTACAAAATATTTGTCTGAAATTCATCGCGTCGTCGCCCGTTTTATCTGCAAAAACAAGAATCCATGCTTTAAGAGATTTCAAAACTTTAAAGAGTTTACATATTATGATGAAAATCTTAATATTTAAAGAAAATTATTGACTACCTAATAGCATTTTTTCATGTCTTCATTAGCCTTCAGGAAAGCCTGCCGCCTTTGACGTCTCTGCCTAACTTCTGGAATAGAACGCTCTGAAAATGACCATCATGTAGATAATATATGGATATCTCTATGTGTCGAGTTATATATATATATTAACGCCTTCAAAATTTACAATAAATAGACCTTTTTACATACCGCTGTTTTCACTGTCCTGACTCGATGTGTCCCAGCTCTCCCTACGAAGGTTGAACACAACTATAACAAAAATACATACATATATATATATATATATAACATATAACAGCTTACATGATTACGTGTTTATATATAGTTTTACGTTTATTTACCTTCTTCGTCAGACTCTTCATGGGGTATGACAGCTGTCGCATTAAGAAAATCCAGTCTCTGCTGCAGTCTCTCCAGCTCAAGTGCCTCTCCTTGGCGGATACCCATCTCTATACGTTCCATACGTCGCACCCTCCTCACTATCACTGGATAAAAATATATGTATAAAGCACCTATCATAAATTTCGACATAATTAGCTTATTACTGCCACACACAAATATTGGGGGCTTACCTCTGATGCAGATGATAACAGCGACTAGTACAGTCACAGTCGATCCTATTGACACAGGTATGATCAACTTCAGAGCTGAGTTGCCTCTCGACATTCTGACAGTTGTCATCCTAGGGGTTTTTGTTGTGGCTGGATCATTTGTGGACGTCTCGATGGTGGGTGGGGCGGTGGTGGATGGGTCGGTGTATGGGGCGGCGGTGGGTGAGTCGGTGGTGAAGGCGTCGGTGGTGTGGGGGTCTTCTGTTGACGGGCTGGTGATAGATGGCGTGCTGGTGGTTGTTGAGCTGTCGTCAGTTTTTGTAGTAGGTGGGGTGTCCTTGTTCAAGGGGAAGTTCACAATCCTTCCTGACTGGAACACTATCTTCAGAGCTGTCGACCTTCCTGACAACTGTTCTATCACTTCCGTCTCATAACGTGTAAAAAATCTGAAATAAATCATCATAAGGGATCATTGTATATGCTTACTTAGTAAAAAGGTCTGTTTAATAAATATGACATAACGTCTCTCTTGATACATCTCACATTAAGTCATAACCTGGATGCATAGGGGTCATGTGTTACAACATATATTTATTAATGTCAGATCTCTGTAAGCTGTAGCAAAAAGATGCATAGGGGGGGTCTGTTTCTATATATATATATATATATCTATTAAAAGACCCGAGTACATAGCCATTTCATCTAGCATACGTCTCAGACACTGGTAAGGAGATTGATACTTTTTATTAAAATTTTACATATTAATACCGGACTTTAAACCTCATTTACAATATTTTAAACGATGATTAATATATCAAACGTTCGTCGTAAAAGTTATAAGGAAAGTTAACATACCTAATCTCTGTGATGGTGTCTAGATCCAGATACCTGACATCGTCAACATCGTCCTCGCTACAGATGAGTATGTCCGGTGCTTCCTGCCGACATGCAAGAACACATGACAATATAAGCATCCTCAGCACAATTGTAATCATCATGGTAACTCCTTAGATATTATTCCTATCGCTTTCTATAATGATATGATGTATCTCAGATAATTCCATATTTATACAGAAATACTATTTGTTATATCAGTGTCATCAAAATGTATTACTTACTACAAATATATGTTTGTTTTGTGTCTGTACCAACTATTACCCCTTCGGTGGTGCAACAGGCCATTGAAATGCATCCGATCGGTTACGTAATGTGTCGAGGTGTATGGTAGCTAACCCTAAAAATCCTTAATACTTTGATCGCGAAAGGTTACGTAACGCAGCTGCTCGCATCAGGGTTAAGCGTGTCATAACGCTACTAAACCCCCTCCGTAACTCAGTGCTTCAGGCCTAACCGTCTACAAAGCTGTTTCATTACATTGTTGTACATTTTTTCATGAATAGGTCATAGGGCTCTGTCTATTAAAGCATGCAGCTTTTAACCATAGATCTAGTAGTTAATATGTCATAACCGCTTGCTGCTTTATTTTCTGTTATATTTCGTTTAATTAAATTAGGCAAAAGTATACAGGGGAACATTCTTTTAATATTACAGCTTTAATGATACATAATAAAATAGCTTGTTGCTTTATTTTCTGGTATATTTCGTTTAATTAAATTAGTCAAAAAATATACAGAGAACATTCTTTTAATATAACAGCTTTAATAATACATAGCAAATATAGTACAGGTTCTGTGTGCAATAAAATATATACTGTATTCATGGATATCGGTAATGCGAAAAGTGGTAAATAAATACAGTATTTACATCTAAGAGGTTCATTTTTTTTTTTACAGTTAATAAAGTTCATGGTAAGCGTCTTGGCGTGACAGCTCTTGTAGTACGTCTATGCTCATTGTTCAGTAGGCGTGTCAGAGGAAGGAGAACCTCCTCAGTCAAACGCCTTCTCTGCAGAATCAGTTGTCCATTATGATGCTCTCTTAAATTTTCTCTCAAGACGTCCATCTCCTCCATGAAATGATCTTTCGTTAATCTGATAAGTGTGACTGCCTGCGTGAGATTGATGAAATCCTCAATCATGTATTCGCCGTAGCTAGTTATATCATAAATCATGTCGTAGTTCTGGCGACAGAATGGACATGGTAACTTATAACTTTCAGTCAGATTGACGGGTCGACTTTCAACAACCTCCAGCATGAGTTTACGCATGGCTAGCGATTCGATACAGTCCCTACATAGCTTCATCTCCTCATTTCTAAAGCAGCATTTGAAACTGTATCTAGATGGTAGTTCGCAGCAGAGTTGGCAGGGATTCTCATCAATATTCAATAATGTGGTAGCCATTTTCAGTCTGTATATGTGTACACGTCTGTAGCTTAATAAAACTAACCGTTACCCTGGGAAGATGAACAATGAATATTGCAGCAGCCCTTCAGGCTAATTTTCACACTTTCTCCTATTATACATCCAATCAAATGGTGACTGGTTGGGTTGGGTGAGTTGGGGGTGTGGAAATCTCCCTTAAATTTTAAGATGTTTCCTTCAGAGGTTCTCCACATGCATTCTGATCACTGAACTTGTCAAATCACTATAAAAATCAGCATTTAAAACTTAGCTCTGAAAAAACATGATAAGTTCGAACATGGAGATTACTGATGGGGTCTTTAAACATATTGAGGAATACCATATGTTAGGCCGCGAAAACGCTTTAGTAAAATCACAGTTCATGATCAATCCTACGAGAGAGCAGCTTTTATCACATTGCAGAAAACTCACAGAGGATCATCTCGACCCATTTCACAATGGAGGCTCTATAAAAAGCTATTTTCTATGTCTGGGGCATATCATTGGATGGGGGCCTTATCAGCAGGAGACCGAGTTCATCAGGATCTGCATCAAAGGTCGATTTGTCAGGAGCATCTATCCTGTTATTCCTCGCAAAGACAAGCTAAAAATTCTAAAGCAGAGAGGCTTGGCATAGGTTGGTATTTTTGCAACTATATGTAATATATATATATATATATATATATCTGTATTCCGTCTTTATATATTTATTATTTTATTTGTAGGTTCATCATGGAAAAAGACTACACATATTGACTTATTATTAGACCTATTTAGATCTAAATAAATAATTAACCTAAAAGATGCCTTATGTTTGTCTTCATTCTGTTAAGTTCATCTGTCTAGTCTCTCTATATATATATCCAGTTGATAACTAAGACTTATCATGCCTTATACTTTTCTGTGTCTATCTCTGTATATATATAGACCTATATATCGACCAAACCAAATATTCGTAGTTTAAAGTTCTACCCTATTTTAATGTTTATTTTTAACCAGGGGCACAAATTATCTCCGGTCAGACGCCAAGACTGTCTGCTATATACCAATAAATAGTAAAAGGTCGTTAATTATAAACTAGGCTGAAGTAATAATCTCGTTTTAAGACTGGTCTATTTAACAGCTAATTTTGACTCTAGCGCCCAGTTATTTGTTGTAGATAAATTTGATCTGTCTGAACATCTGTTGTGATGAGATTATTCAGTCTATTTCGTTTGTCAGCATTGATACAAAAAGGTAATTCCGTGAATTTCAGAATAAAATTTTTACCGCTAGGATGGCCACTGCATATATATATATATATATCTCCTGGCGTACTGTAGATTTCTGCTTAAGTTATACCATATAATTTTAGAATAGACTTGTGCTGATGGTTATATATATTCTTACTATCAGATCAGTCTAAATTTTAAGTTCGTGCGTGGCTGGAAAAAGTTTTTTTATTTTACGAAACCTTTTTGTGCACGCTTCACCTATCACTTCCGGATGAGTGTCATGGCGGCGAGCAGATCAGGCGGAGGTGGGGGGCGACGTTTACGACTTCTTCGTTATAATGAAAAGATGTCTACAAGTTTCAAGGTATCTTGAATGGTTGGAGTGGTTCTCGTCTATATATAGTTTTGGTGAACCGTTTACTTTGTTAACTTAAAATGGATCTGTAGGCATCTTTTATACCATGTTTCAATCCTACATGTGCCTGTAGGAAAAGACTGTTTTTATAATATCTTTACAGCTTCTTCAGAATCATCAATCTATGGCTGAGACGGGCACCGTGCATTTGAGGTAATTTGAATATGACGGTTGTGTTTTGTTATTATTATGTTACCGTCTATGTTAAAATGTCTTTATTTTGTCCTGACCTTTTTAGCTCAATATGGTATACTATGTTTTTCTAGAATAAACGAGACACACATTAAAGTATGTGTCCCCCCGGTGTTTTTAAGACATGACAAAAGCACGTTTTTCAGGTTGAAATGTTTATTTTTAGACCCTTGATACATTAATTGAAAAAATTGGCATAGTCGTTGAGTAGTTCCGTAAGCTGCGAGAATTCATACTGTTTCATGTAGAGACCTCTCTTGGTGAAAACTTTTTCCTCTTGATGAGGGGGTGTCCATCTCAGACGAATATCGATGCATCCTCTGCTAACTGATAGTCTTATGTGCTCGGAGAGGTCAAAAAATCTCTCCTCCTCTGCTACCAAGGTCTGTAAAATTTGTGGCATTAGCTGTAGTAGCTTCCTGACATCTCCAACTGATAGACCTACATATTTTTGGGCAGGAAATGTACCATCCAATACTCTGAGGTTTAGTCTTCTTTCCCCCTTGTGCTCAGTCAAAGAAACTTGACTGGTCTTACCGAAATTATGTTTGAAGAGGGTTGTAGTTGTAGCAGCCATGATGCTCAGTTCTGTATAGCCAGATATGGCTCTACCCCTCTTATATACATACTTGATAGGTGAAAGAGAATGCTGATTGGTAGATATTTATAGATATGTTACATAACTACCGGTTATAATTTTATGACTTTCTTTGAACTAGCATTAGGGTGTAGATATTTATAGATATGTTACATAACATCTGTGTTATATTTTTATGATATATTCAATTATTTCCAGTTATGAATATCTTAATGCGTTAACCATCTGTGTCGTTTAATTGGTACCCCTGGCGGCGTTAGAGTCATGAGGGACAATGGGGTATTGATGCGCTTCAATGCTTCTAAGAAATCCTCCCAACTCTCAGGTTTTCTTATTGTACCATGTATAGCTGTTCTAAGTAGATCTATAATGTTTGAACCCTCATGCTGTTTACCATTAATTGTGACTAGTCCATTTTGCGACCATGTTATTTCAGGATCATGCCTTTTGATGTAAGTAATAAGCCTCTCGGCTCTTTCTTTTGAAGTTTTTGGGAATGCATCAATGATGAACGAATCGTCAGGCTCCTTATGTTGCTCGAATATAACATCAGATTGTTCAGCCTGTTCAGTATGCTCAGGTTGACTAACCTTTTTCGGTTTATTCTTAAGTCTGTGATATGATGATTCAGGTATTATAAAATACTTCATTATTCCAAGAGTTCAAGCTGTGGTAAAACTGCCTTAATAATCCTAGGCCAGGCAGATCTGAGCTTTAGGCAGAGTAATCTTCGACCTTTCTCTTTGCTATCTGCCAGCTTAATGAGCTTGTTTTTATATCTACCTAGTTCTTTATTGAGTTGTTTACTGATAATTAATTCCCCTTCAATAATATTCCTTGACAGTTGCCTAAGTAATTCTAGCTGGCTCTTACTCATTGTGTTCAGTAAGGCATCTTTCTGCTTACTCTCGGCTATAGATAATAGTCTGATAAATGCCATGTTCTTTTTTAGTGCTGCCATAGTTGTAAATGAGTATTTTTCAGTGTTACTCTACCTTATAAACGGCTGTAGGGCCTTCATCGGGGAAAATGGCCGATCTTAATCTTAAATTCTTATCAGTTTTAGTGTGTAAGTCGATAACCATGTATGAATAAGGTTCGACGGTAGCTGTTAGGTAAGCCTGAAGCAGCTGCCGATAGCCTAGTTGTCGGCCTAGAGTTGTGATCTGACTCTTGTCTCTGTTGTTAGCCATTATGACAAACACGTGTGTGTTTAGGTTTAAAGTCCTTGAATGTTTTGACTTTAAAAACAGATTATGGGTCAGTAGAATAACTGAGCAGTTATTATGATGTGTCCCTATTGTGAATAGTTTTAAAATCGCATCTGTATTCATAGCATCAATCATTAGATCATCAAATACAATGACTGAGTGCCCCTTGCTTATAGTCTGAAAGGCTTCCAAGTCATCTTTGCCTGGCATACCATAGTGAAATGTTATATTGTCCATTTCTGATTCTAGCGTACTAAACATCGATTGCCATGTGCTGTTGTAACAGTATAGAATTTTTTCAGGTGTTTCCCGAAACATGTCATGTTTCAGTAAGCGATAAACAAATGTCGATTTACCTCCTTGACTTGGTGATGATATTATTATATTACATGGCGTGTTTAAAAGTGTAAGAACCTTGTCTTCAGGCATATTCTTCCAAGAGTCGGGTGTATTATTGTCTATTACAAAAGATTGATCTACAGTGTCCGGCCTCTGCATGATGAATGATTTCGGAGTAATTAGATATCAGCTATTTAACTGTGACGTTCCGGGTGTTGGTTATCTCCATAATGGTTGGTGTTTCAGCATGAATCATTAATACTACGGGTTCTTTCAGAGCTTTCTTGAAATTCAGGGACAGCCTTACATGTCCATGGTCAGGTGCATAAGATGCCCCGTAAGATGGTTTTATATTAAAAGCATACATACAGTAACTGTGGGCAAAGTCATACAATGTAATATCATTACCGAAATCGTTTCCTAACTCTCTAAGCGTCTCATAGAGACTGAGATAGCTGGTAGAGACTCCATTCCCTTGTGCATGATCAAAAGTAGGTGTAAAAGTGTTGATAGTATCGTTATTTACTGAGAGGGATATTCTTTGTAGATCATACGGTTTGAAATTGAAGGGATTGAGTTTTAAATCTCCATTGTAAGCCTTAGCAGGTATTAAAGTGACAAGGATTCTAGAGGGTAGTCTATTGGGGAAAAGATTATCAAGGGTTCCTGAAGTAAAGCCTGTGTTTATATTTTCTACCCTAATATCTCTTTGAGTGTAGCAGTAGAGGGCCGGCCTAGTTTCTAATGACTTTCCAATAGCAAACTGTGTACGGGGGTCAAGCTGAATCATGTGAGCTTTAAACATTACTTCTTCCAGATGAATTTTATATGAACCTGTAGGCTCATGGTTAATGAGTGCGAATTCATTAGAGGTTCTGTCTAGCTTTATAGTTAATCTTGTATTGTTAAGTAGATACCTTTTTTGCATAAAAATATCCTCATAAAGAGGTCCTTGAAATTCTACAATATTGGATTTTTGAAAGAGATCCTTCTTTATCTGTGCCCCCTTATTCAGCTCAATCAGGTCAATCTGGTCAGAATCATCCTTTACATAGCCTTGTGCTCTCATTTGAGAATTTTTAGCATCCTTACCGTAAGCCAATAAAGTGCTGAACATGGCTTTATAGGGGTAGTTATTAGATGAACTAATTTCTTTCCCCTCCAGTGAAACTGTGATTTTCTCAAATAGTGAGTGTAAACTGTTGTTTACAGGTACTACCTTCTTATTTACCGCGATACCCGTATTGTCTTGTTTAACAATTTTCATTTTTACATATAGCTGGCTATTGTAGAGGTCCAGAAAATGCTTTTGCTCATTGATGTCAAATAGTATAGGCCCCTCGTCTGTCAGTTGGTTGACTGGTCTGTAATCCATATAATATTGTCTATCGACATTTTGTTGAAGGGCCGGTGGTGAGAAAAGGTCGAGCTGAGGTAGGCTAGCTGTTTTAACGTCCATTATTTTTTCTTAGGTTGTTGACTGGTTGATCTCTTTTTACTGTATGATGGTTTTCGGGGTTTGACCTTAGCTTTATTCGAGTTTGTCTTTCTTCTCTTAGCCTGAGGCTTTGTTTGAGCTTTCTTCTTACGCTTAACTGTTGACAGCTCCTCCTTGGTCTGATCAAAAGTTTTTTTGATATCTGATGTCAGTTCAACCTTGACCCTGGGTAAGGTTTTATGGACTTTAGGGCTTTCTATAATGTATTGAGGGTTATCTGATCCTGAATATCGTCTCAGTCCGTCGGTTACAAAGGGTGTAGGTCTGCTAGGCTGTGTAGAGAAATATGTTTCCATCCTGATGTGTTTGATAGAAATGACTACACCGGATGTTGCAAAGGCTTATATACAAAGTGTAGGGTGATGTGCGTCATCCCTTCGGCCGCCCAAAGTTTTTGCTCAGTAGAGACATTTAACATGTAAATGTGGATAGTATCTATAAAGTGCTGTGTGATTGGTAGATAGTAGGGTGTATAGTTCATTTCTTTATTACCTATGTACCTCAGTATATTTAACTGATTTTGTCCCACAATTGTAGAGTTACAAATGTTGCTGCATATGTATACAGGATGTGGAACTGTAGTCTTGTGTTGACAGAGGGCAACTTTCCAGCCGCTTCCTAACCTTAAGGGCCTGTTTAATCTGACTTTGAAATTAACAGGTGTGTTTTCGAAAAGCTCTGAGCTATGACTGTTGTTTAGTATAATGTAAAAGTCATCCATATTTTCTAATTTCTGAAGCTTTAATCCAGGAATCAAACTTCTTACTGTAGCCTAACCAACGAACTAACGCCTCTCTCTTTCCTTGTCTAGTGCGATGTCTGAGAACTTTCTCGACCTTATATAGGTCGTTATCAGTTACTAGGGCTCTTTGCATCTCCTGCTCATAGAAGCTACCATTGACCTTCTCCTTGTTTAAATCTATTACGCCATAGCGTGGTGGGTGTGACGCAATCCTTTTATCGATAATGAAAATTTCCTCTGTCCATTTTCTGTCAAACCCCTTTTCGAACTTTATCCTCGCTAAAGATAATCTTACTTTATCCCCTATGTTAAATTTATATGTAACCTGTGTTCTTTCTCTTTTTAACTCTATGGGTAAATATAACTTTTCATAAAGCTCTTGCTGATTCTCCTCTGTAACCTGACTAGGTGTCATCCCTATAGAGGAGTGTTTGGTATTATTATAACTAGAGACAATTTCTTGAAGGTGGTCGATATATCTATGATCTTGGTGTTTTGTAAAGAGTTTGTATATTCGGCTTTTGATGGTCCTGATTACCCTCTCAGCATAGTTTGCATGGTAAACATTATAAGCTAGTACATGGTTTATTTTTTTAGATTTCAGATAATTCTGTACAAGCTTAGCTGTATATTCTTTACCCTGATCGCTCCTTAACTCTTTTACTGTGAGGCCCTCCTTGAAAATTTTTTTCATAACATGAACCATCTCTTCTCCCGTTTTACTTTTCATAGGCTCAATTCTTAGATACCTTGAAAATAAGTCAATGAATACCGCCAGGTATTTAACTCTGTTGTTATGCTTACTAAATTTCTGGACATCCATTAAGTCGGTATCCATAATCTCATTCATTCCTCCTACAATAATTGATTCTCTCTTAAATCTTAATGTAGGTTGCTTGTGTACCAGATAGGTGTACTGCTCTGATAGCCATTTGTTTACTTCCTTAAACTTGAGCTTATGAGGGTTACCTGAGGCTTTTATACTTTGCCAGAGCTTGATTACCCCTGAGTAACTACCTGGCTTACTAGCATCATAGTAAATAGATTTTAAATAATTATCCATTATTGAGTAATACCCTTCTGTCTTTTATAGTGGGGTTCGGGAGAAGAAATCCTATACTACTGCTTAGAAGTCCTACCCAAAGCTCGCTCAGGGGGTGACTGATTGATAGATTGACAATGCATGCTATTATTACTACATAGAGTATGATAATCTGGCTAAAAAATACTACCTCGTTCTTGGGGATTTTAACCCCCAAGACTTGCCAGTTCTCGTTGTGTATTGATTGAGTCTCCATGACAAACTGATCATGAATTTGTTTGACATCTTTATTTATACTCAGGGTTGAAATTTGACAGTATACACTACAATGTAGAAATAACTCTGCAGTGTTTTAGTATATATACATGTACATATGTCACAAAATTTTATCAGCATACATTACTATGTAGAAATAACCCTGTCACATTTTAGTATATAAGTATATGTGTATATTTCATAACAGTCTGCAGGCACCCCTCTCCCTACTAGATATATATATATATAAATAACTCTGTCATATTTTAGTATATAAGCGTATGTACATATTTCATGAGTTTGAGCATTTTAGTATATATATATAAACAGCTGTACATATGTACATATTTCATGACTATAATCTTTACATATATACACATCTTTTAGTACATTTACATGTTATATATACTAATAACCATATGGTAACGTGTCATAACTATCTAGTAACACCCTCTTGGTATAAACCAGTTTTACAGTTTTATAAGATGCCTTGTTAAAAACTCGTCCATGTACTTTATCTCTAACAAACATGTTGTATGTAGGCAGTCTGATGACCAGCCCTCTGGTTACAACTTGTTGGATGTTTTCAAAAGTTACAATCTGGCTATTGAGATGGTTCATGATGATGCCTTTGAATTTAACTATTTCTGTGTTGTCGCTAAGTCTGTAGCTGTAGGATTTAGGGCCGGAAGAAATGAATGCTGTTATGTACAGATCTGCAGGTAGCTCATCGGTCAGTTGTCCAAGAAAGTCTCCTAGTGGCGGCATATCTTGATCTCCGAGGGATGTGAAGATGACAGAGTCTGTGTCCATATAGAGAACCCTCCTTCCTAACTGGTCGATGAGCCCGTAGAGTTTAAGCCTTGCCCAGCATGTTGTGAATGATGCTACAACGTCGTTTGTCTTGACGTTGTCAGGCTCAAATGTTTCCCTACTTTTGGTTTCTACCAGTAGGCAGTCCTCGCTGATCATGTAGATCATCATGATCTCTACCGACGCCTCATTGGCTAGTTGTTTAAATTTGAAGGGGTCTGTGATGTACTGGGTTTTGACCCGGTTCGGTTTCTCTCCGAACTTACCCCAAAAGCTGTTGAGTGCTAGCTTGGCTACTGTTCTTAGGCCTGTGTTTGGTCTGATGTTTTCCGGTCTTAAATTGATTCCTTCAGCCTCTAGATAACTCTGGATGTAGGTCTCGCGATCTTCCAGTGTTTTGACCCACCCCGGGTATCCTGATGCCTCCTGTTTAATCCTGAGAAATGTGTCAACATATCCTCGGAATAGAGTGTCTGAAGAGGCCTCCCAGTGGTAAACTTCGTAAATCTTGAGGATGGTGTAACCTTTCTCTATAGCCTTCAAGATTTCAGGTGTGCAATAGGTACCTATGATGGCTCTCTGTTCAATACAACATTGACATGGTAGCGGGTTGTGCTCATCTGCGCATGTACGGCATAAGGGGAATTTAAGTCGGCCTCCTGATCTGTAGGGTAGAACGGGGTGATAGAGACCTCTTGGGGGCAATACTTTAATTTTGGCTATACCAAAGTAGGACTTCATACTGTAGTCGAAATCCTTGGTTAATATCTGAGGGTGGCCTACAGGTAGAGAATTGTATTTATTTACCGAGGGGTAGAGGCTTGTATAGTCAAAATAATGGATCTTTTCACCCTCTACCACTTGGTGGTGAAGGCGTAATGACGATGTCCTGCCTCCGAAGAAAGAGTCTCTGATGTGGAGTCTTGTGGGGATATCCACCAGCGAAACAAAGTTCTTCATCTCCTGATCTTCATTGACCTGTTTGTCAAACTGACATTCCCATATAGTGATAACTGTTGCGGTTGTGGTCTTGAGAAAGATCTCCCTCTGTATGGTCTTCTGATAGATCTGTTCCATTGTCTGATTAGTGTAACTGTCTTTGATAGATCTCTCAGGGAAACATGTAGGGCAGCCGTGCCACCTGCAGCCGTAAAACTCGTAGAGAACACCATTGCTGTCTGCTCCATCTACTCTGTAAGACCCTACTGACAGCTCCCCTATATTGCGGGCATGTTGTATGAAGGTCTTGTTACTATGACTTAGATATTCAAGCCATTGAATAGATTTGTAGCTATGCCCATATCGGGCTGTGTATCCTTGAGGGGGGATGTGGGCTATGTCGGAGTTTAGGAAGGTTTTTTCTTTAATATCTGCAGATAGTAGTGTCTCATTGTTGTGATAATACTGGCCTCCTACCATTGTGACCTCTGGTGTGGTATTGTCTTCAAGGGTTACTCTGTATCGCTCCTTGAGAAAGTTTTGCCTGAAGATCTGCATACATGTTGAGGCTATGGTGACCTGGGAGAGTGGGTCGATATCCATGGTTCCTGTCTCAGTCTCTAGAATGGTTATATCTTTGATGAGTTGCCGGAATTTCGTGCATGCCTCCCTAAGAATCTTGACATCTGTTCTACAGTACTCCTCCATATCATTGTGCATATCATAGGGACCCTGTAGGCTATCGTACCATTGTGGGTCAACATCTTTGCTGTAGAATTCTATTAGGGGGTAGTGGGGGAAATGTCTCTGATGGAAGTGTTGTCTGGTGTTGAACATGTGAGGGAAATCGCCTTTCTTTAGTGATGATGAGAGTCCTAAAGTCTTGGGTAGTTTCTTGAGAGCCATTGGCAGAAAGTTGAGAGAGTCTATGAATCTAATACCTGCTTGGGGTATATTCATGTACATTATTTTTGTGCCAATCTTGGTGAGCTCTGGCTGGATTCCATTTTGAAGAAGGTACCCTTGTAGGAAGAGGAAGTCATAGCCTTTTCCATTATGTGCGATGCATGTGAAGCCCCTGTGCTTGTCGTTGATGAGCCATTTACCAAAATCTTGTACTGTCGCATCTCCTTTGAAAACCACCTCCTTCTGATAGCAGCATTTACATGTGAGTTTTTTGTCATGGCTGAGACATTTGATGCCACATTGAGTGCAGTGTGTCTGGTCATCATTACATTCGTCACAGCTAGCTTGTGCTACAACGAGGTTGGGTATGTGTTGCTGAAGTCCACAATACCATTTGGCACAGTGTTGACACCTTCTACATGATGAGCATGTGTAGTCAGCTGTGCAGGCTGTACAGGTGTTTTTTCTCGGCCTCGGACTGTAACCGTTTTGACATTGGAATATTTCATCCTGGGTCGACTCAAAGTCGAAGTAGATAAATTTTCCCTTGCTAACTTTCTGTTTTGATGCCCTCATGTAACAGAGATGCTGACCTGAAAAGTAGTCTTGGCATAGACGACATTGCCATTCTCCGCAGATGTGGTCTTCTTTGGTCCTTTTCAAGGTGTCGAGCAGTTTCTTACACCCTTGGCAAAAGAAGTATTGCTGACATTTGGATAGTTTTTCTTCCCCTATGGATGGCCCACTTTTGAATCTCTCTATCTGTCTGTGGTTTGTGAAACAGTCTGAACTGCGACAAGTTCTGTTACAGTCTTGACATTTGACGGGGTGTTCCCATGTACAATCTTTTCTCGTGCATACCATACATTTGTTTTGACAGAAATGAGGTGCTCTTTTGTTGTGGTATTTGAGACATTCTATACAGATTTCTTTATTGGTGAGAAGTCCTGATATTCTGGTGATGGCGTGGAAATGTTGACCGTCTTTGTAGAGAAATATCTTGGCCTCTCTGGTCTTAGACCCTGCATAGATAGTGTCATGACCAGTATCTTTATCTATGACGACTATCTGTACATCAAGGTGATCTTCGAATTTGTAGAACTCCCTGATTTCGATTTGTCTATCTGCTGGCAGTTTTACTTCTTTTGGAAGCTGGAGAGCTCTCCCTCTTTGAGAGTTTAGGCCTTTTCTGTGAGCTCTTGATATCATTATAAGTGCTTTATAGTTAGGGTCCTCTTGCAGTTTCGCTATGCATATGGTAATTGCTCGTGCTGCACAGGTGTAGTCGTCTGGTAGTTCGGGGATGAATACCATGCATCTTTTCTTGATGATGGTGTTGTTCCTGTCTTTGGTGTCAAGGTTGATGATGGTTAGAGCTCGATTGGGTTTTACCGCCTTTGTCGGTGTTTGTTGATAAACGTTCAGTGTTTGTTGACAGTAATGACCGTCCTTGTATATGGAGAAACATCTTTTGCAGATATTGTGGGAGTGTAATAATCTCTGAATATTTGAGACTGCGTGAATACCTTGATGATTCTGGAAGAGGTAAAGTGTTGTCTCGTTGTATGGCCCTCCGTATAAGATTTTGTGATCTTGATCAAGTAGAATAATCTGTACGTCGAGGTAGGTCTCAAATCTTGGGAGGTCTTCTGTCATAACTTGACGTTCTGGTGACAGCTGAACACTTCTTAAAAGTGAAAGCGCCATGCCCAGTTGAGATTGAGGACCACTTTTTTCAGCCCTATATGCTTTACAGAGCTCTGCAGCTCTGGGGTCGTTTTGTGCTTTGGCCCTAGCTACAACTATGGCCCTGGCAGTTTGTGTGTTGTCATTGCTTAGAAGTGGTATGGTTATGTAAGACTTACCGCCTCCTCTGTCATGATGAAGAGCTCCTACTTCTACCTGGAATGAACTATCGACGCTCATACTCTGGGCTGATTGTAGGACTTTTTCCATTCTGTCCATGATGGTCTTTGCTGTGATGAGGTTTTGAGGTCTCATATGGATGACTATGTCCTGTCTGAGATCCTTATGCTGAATGATGACTCTGGCTCTGTCTTCAGGATCATGATGTTGTGCAGCTCTGTCAATAACATCTTGAAACATATCTTCAAGCCCTTGATGTATGTCGAGTAATCTGTGGCCTGCATAATCTTGGTTAAATGTAGCTCTGAAGCTTCTTTCTTCATAACCATATCTTCTAGCTGTTCTGTGGTTGGTTTGTGTGATCTGGTAAGGTGCTGGCCTTGGCCTCTTTGCTCTGTGTGACTCTGGTGACAAGTCTCTTTTAGCCATGGTGGGTTATGACTAGCTGATGTCATGATGTCTTATATATACTGATGATTATGTAATAAATGCTATTTTTAGATCTATAAAGATATATCCATCCTATTATTTGACACTATGTGATCATAAAAACCCTATCATCTTCTCTATACCTGGAGGGTTGTGTAAAATTGTGAGATATGGCAGAGATGGTTATGTGTAACAGATATTGTGAAATTATGAAGAGTCATCTGGTTATAGTTAAGGCAGGTTTATTCTTTGTATGACTGTGTGTAAAGGTGTCAATGCCCTTGGGCGCAGGCAGGTGCATGTTCTCTACCCTGTTGTGCTCTGTGTGTAACAAGCCTCTTGTGAAATAACATGTGCATTGTGAAATTATGATGAGCCAGTTGTGATCTGATATGGTCATGCATGGGTTAATCATTAATGTCTATGTAAGGTGTTAATTATGAACATCTTGACACAAAGGTAGAATATTATGTCATTAATAGGTATCAAAAGAAAAAATTATTATCATTAATAATTATGATCATTAATGATGTTATTAAAAGGTTTAGCCCCTGGATGAAACTACTTATGAGTATTAATGGGTTATGTAATAAGTTTATTATCTCTGATGATTATGTAAAAATTTATGAATATCAAAAGAAAATAATTATGATCATTAATGAGATTATGTAATTATACTCATTAATGATTATGCAACATACATTTTAGCCACATCCCCTTTTCACACTCCTCTGAAAGAAACTAATTATGATCATTAATGAGGTTATGTAATGAGTTAATTATCACTAATGGGGTTATGTAACAATTTATGAATATCAAAAGAAAATAGTTATGATCTTAATGAGGTTATGTAATTATAATTATGATCTTAATGAGATTATGTAACCATGATCATTAATGGTTATGCAACATTTTAGCCACGCCCCCTACTCAGCGGGGCGTGAAGCATAGGTTTTTATCCCCCTACATATAGTAGTAGCACACCATTTTATAGGACAGTTAACATTTTGAAATTTACAATAGAACCTTCTCTCTATAATACCTTGATAATGCCTGTCCTTTAGATTAAAGTAGAGTTTAAAATATACATCCACAAGTTTTTTGATCATGTTTTACAAAATATTAAGCTACGCAAAATGGACTGAAATTTTGAATAGGCCTAAATCACACCCAACTTCCTATCTAAAACTATAGATATTATCTCTGAAAATACAGGACAATTAAAGTTATTTGTTATAATTTATAGAGATATTTTAACTTTATCTTTACTGCGAATTTATTTTCCTTTTGAAAATGCATATTTGTAAATGCACTTATGATATATTTATTATCAGTTGGAAATCTTTACATGTATTTGTAGAATGCAGTTCTTTTCCATTTTTACATTTCTTCTCAAATAAATAATTACATTCTTTGCAATTCCGAAAACATTTAAAATAATTGTAAACCATTTATTTTTTTTCTATCAAAGATTTTTTACACTAATTCTAATAAAAATGTCATTAAAAAACTGTTTTCCATGACAAATTTTCCAAGGCAATTAACCCAAACCATGTCACAGAAATTGATACGCGCATCCCATTAACAAATAAGCCAGCTAGAATATCATTCTGCTGATTACATAATTGCAGCAAAGTTCAGCCTCATCACGAATTTGGAGTCCACACCTGTACAGTGATAAGTCAGTTAGCAAAAGTTTGTATTCAAAACAAATTGAGAGTTGCGTCAATAGCTATTAAACACAGGTGAAGTTTATTGGTTAAATTTACTGTAATTGAGGTAATATAGTGAAATATGATTAAATATGGTATTAATAAATTATAATATTAGCTGCCGTATATAAAAAAATTTTTTATAAGCCATACTTATGTGTCTATATACTTTTGCTGTGATTGTATGGCTAGTCAGCTAATGTATCTATCTATCTATCTATCTATCTATCACAATCAGTGACAAAATGATTGACAGTTGTATATAATAGAGTTAAGTACATTATGCAATTTGTTAAGTGAGTTCTATAAATCCTTGATTGTCAACAATTAAACGTAAGTGCCTGTTATGTAAACAATACTCAAGGTGAAATGTGTTTCTTTATATTTTAATTTGTCAAAATAATGCATGTCAACTCCTGATTTCCACTTTAATAAAGAACTTCTTGAATTAAATAAACAGTAAAAATCAAACCTATAGCTATTTAGACGAATATATTTTGAATTTTATAATGGTGAGATTGAGTCGATGGTAACATAGAGGTCCTAGTGGTGAGGTGGTCTTACTAGCGAGGTGGTCTTAATAGATAGGTGGTCTTAATAGAGAGGTGGTCTTAATAATGAGGTGGTCTTAATAATGAGGTGGTCTAAATAGTGAGGCGGTCTTACTAGAGAAGTGGTCTTACTAGAGAGGTGGTCTTAATAGAGAGGTGGTCTTACTAGCGAGGTGGTCTTACTAGTGAGGTGGTCTTAATAGTGAGGTGGTCTTAATAATGAGGTGGTCTTAATAATGAGGTGGTCTTAATAATGAGGTGGTCTAAATAGTGAGGCGGTCTTACTAGAGAGGTGGTCTTAATAGAGAGGTGGTCTTACTAGCGAGGTGGTCTTAATAGCGAGGTGGTCTTAATAGATAGGTGGTTTTAATAGAGAGGTGGTCTTAATTATGAGGTGGTCTTAATAATAAGGTGGTCTTTATAGTGAGGTGGTCTTACTAAAGAGGTGGTCTTAATAGAGAGGTGGTCTTAATAGTGAGGTGGTTTTAATACTGAGGTGGTCTTAATAGAGAAGTGATCTTAATAGTGAGGTGGTCTTACTAGTGAGGTGGTCTTAATAGTGAGGTGGTCTTAATAATGAGGTGGTCTTAATAGAGAGGATGTCTTTATAGTGAGGTGGTCTTCATAGTGAGGTGGTCTTAATAGAGAGGTGGTCTTAATAGTGAGGTGGTCTTAATAATGAGGTGGTCTTAATAGTGAGGTGGTCTAAATAGTGAGGTGGTCTTAATAGCGAGGTGGTCTTAATTGCGAGGTGGTATTAATAGAGAGGTGGTCTTAATATAGAGGTTGTCTTAATAGCGAGGTGGTCTTAATAGCGAGGTGGTATTAATAGAGAGGTGGTCTTAATAGAGAGGTGGTCTTAAAATGAGGTGGTCTTAATAATGAGGTGGTCTTAAGAATGAGGTGGTCTTAATAGTGAGGTGGTATTAATAATGAGGTGGTCTTAATAGTGAGGTGGTATTAAAAGTGAATTGGTAGAGAGGTGGTCTTAATAGAGAGGTGGTCTTAACAGAGAGGTGGTCTTAATAATGAGGTGGTCTTAATAGTGAGGTGGTATTAATAGTGTATGGTAGAGAGGTGGTCTTAATAGTGAAGTGGTATTAATAGTGAAGTGGTCTTAATAGTGAGGTGGTCTTAATAGAGAGGTGGTCTAACTAGAGAGGTGGTCTTGATAGTGAAGTGGTATTAATAGTGAAGTGGTCCTAATGGTGAGGTGGTCTTAACAGTGAGCTGGTCTTAATAGTAAGGCCAACTTGTACACATAACTTATATTTAAAAACAAAAAACCTAATATTGTCTACTCAATATTTTCTTTCCAAACTAGCCTTAGACTCAGTTATGTCACATATCCCACCACAGTGAATTGACACGACCCTGGCTGATGCTGGTTCCACACAGAGAGCCAGGGGGCAGCAAGGTGCAAGAAGAGCAGTCACGTTACCGGAAGTGGGGTCATTTTCAGCAGAAAATCATTTATGTTCACCTGTCAGCCCCCAGCAACTGACAGAATACTTCGTACCCCTTAGGCACCCTGAGATCCGAGGCAACTGGGGGTGGTTAACCTGTTGCGCAATGTCACATAATCTCAGCACAGACACACAGACAGACATGTTTGGCAATAGTGGATGGTGGTGAGTCCAACATAGAGTTTTGTGGGATAGTAAAATAAAACATGGTGTGGAATCCAAGCCTTATGATCTGATGATCATTACGTCTGCCTCTGGCAGCTGGTCATATAAGCTGACTAAGCTTCAGACCCAGTAGCATTGAGACATAGATATGAAATAAAAGAATTGGGAATTGTCATACAATTTTCCCAACAAAACATACAGAAATAATCTACAGTTCATGGTGGCGAATTTAAATTCGCGGTGGTTTTTTGAATTCCCAGCCCATTTATCTATTGTTATGATTGTTTCAAAATATTGGTGCACATGCACCGTTTTACAAACAGTCACTTGTTTATTGTCATTGATAAAACATAGCTCGCTTCCTAGACTCCTGAACAGGTAAATGTTACTTTTTCTAGAGCTGACCTGAGCAATTATACAAATACATTTACATTTACAATCTACTGTCACATCCAACTACAACATCTGCCATAGTAATCCATTACTACAATTTACATAAAAGCCAATTTTTGTCAAGAGGACTTTTCCGTACTTGCAATATTGACATATAGAACAGCCCACCTCTTGTCCATATTAGTCTATACCAGTAAACATTAATTGATTTATTGTAATTTTAGATTGTCATTGACCTCGATTCACAGGGTACACCCATTATTATGTAATGTCTGTTTACTCAATATGATAAATCATAAAGATAAAAAAGATTATTATAATATCTATATATATGAAAGAGTATGGATAACCTTGTTGTAATAAAAGCTTAAAAAATCACTTTTTATGCATTAATGATTTATTTTTACGGGTGGAATATGTTTATAACTTCAGTTGATTATATTTGTGCTACAAATTGCAGGAAAATACAACACAATTAATACAATAGCTGAAAAAATATAATAAATGTAAACTACATTGATTTGTAACTGTGTTATCAATGGCTGAATAAACTCTTATCTTACTAATCTTATCTTATCTTATCTTATCTATCTAACCATTTCAAGAAATGAGTAAAATTGATATGAAATTTAAAATCTCTAAATACATTGGTTCAAACCCACTTACTGCACTGTTAAGGATCCACATCGATTCATAGCCTTGCGGTTTCTTTTGGTAAAGGGAGTTTGGTAACATATAATAATAAAGATCCATAGTTAAGCCTACATAGCAACTTTTGTACGTGGCTTAATCTAAGACTAAAACTGAAATTCAATACATTTGCCAAAATGGTGTCGTTTCAGACTTGCCCCAGCATAGACACCGAGTTCAAGGCACTGCATAATTGCCTATTTCAAGTCATAGTTACGTCTGCCTCTGGCTGCTGGTTATATAAGCTGATTATGCTTCAGAACCATCACATTGGGACAATACAGTACAATACATATATATATGCTTTGACACAGTAATATCATACATGATACATTTGTCAAATTAACAGCAAAAAAAAAACAAAAACAAAAAACATGTACTATGTCTACTTCTACTCACTATTTCTTTATTCAATATATATCTACCTGGTATAAAAGTTAAAGGTATACATTATCAATAGATTATCTACTCATCCATGGTCCCAGTTGCTGAACAATAGCACGGTAATATGAGCATTAATTTTTGTTTACATAAATTTGTTAAATATATATATATATAGACATATATCACATGTATACAGTAACCCTAAATACATATATTACTGCAGTTAAAACTGTTCATTATCACAATGTTAATTTAAGTACAAAATTTGAATTTAGGAGTATATACAACAAGGCATAATCAACAGTTATATACATGAATGTAAAAGCACATAGATCACAAAACTTATAGTGCAGAAACTGCAAGTTTGGGGGCTCATGGTTAATGCTGGATGATAGATGATGACCCAAACATTTATTAGGCATCAATAGTTACAAGAAATATTCCAAGGGATTTTAACAACTAAGGCTCTTTTGATTTCATAATGGTCTTAAATTTGTCTTCTTTGTTTAGTTGCTCAAAATTTTCTATGTGATCATTAGCTATTTTATGTGGGCATACTATGAAACAATGTTTTTCATCTTCTATTTTATGTATATAGCATTTTAGGCATAATCTCTCAACTGCTGGCAATATAGGGTTTGTCTACCTATTTCAATTATTAAATTATGTGAGCTTACTCTAAATCTGGCTATTTTATTATACATTTTTCTGCTAAGGTTTAGTAGAAGGTAGGGTTCTAGCCTGTAATCAATCTTGATGAGTTTATAAGTTCTAAGTTTTGGCGATACAATACAATACAATACAACACAATAAGGACTTACGGTGATGGCATGTGACTCTACATAGCCCAACAGGTTCCGATGAGGCGTTAAACACAAACACACACACCTTAACCTCTAGACGCACAGACAGTATTCTACAACCAAACCATTGCCTTAAAATGATACCAATAAACCAGTTCAAGCTTGAGCCTTTCTCTTTGTTAATCTCCACTCTATACCCCATGATTATGCTATATATTATGTTATTGTAGACCATATAATTGATTACTTTGTGTATGGCTACTGAAGCACATTGTCAACGGTTAATCTTCAAGCCCTGTTGACTAGACTAGGCTGTGGGTTTTATCAGACTGCAACATATATCCTGCGATTCTTATCTTATTCCTGATTTACTATATCATTAGCTTGCCCCTGAGCCAATATATTTGGAGTCCACACGAGCAAACAGCATTGCATCACACATTACTTAATTAGGAAGGTGGTAAGCTGCATGCTGATGTAGCTAATTAATAGCTCCATTGATGGTACACATTTTGTTACATGACTGATTTATTTTGCACATTATTGTCACAGTGTTAAAATGAAGAAATAACAAAATTGAATTTTGCAAATGATCAGCTCTAGCAGCTGGGTGGCCTAATGGTTAAGGCATCTGCCAATTCCATATTGGCCAGCTCTGCTGAAGGTCCTGGGTTCAATCCCTGGCCCAGGCACTCTTCATGAGCTACATCCCAGCTGGATGTCGATCAAATGAGATGTTAAATTTGAGGTGCCTTTTATACTGGGTGTCTATGCTGAGGCAAGTAAAAGACCCCATTCATGGGGCAAATGTGGGTAAATGTGTAACATGGGGTGGACTCCAAGGCATCATCTACTTAATACATTTGCATTAATCTGGTCTGAGTTTTAAACCAAGGACTTCAAATTTATCAAACCTTAACCACTATAACTAGAGTACTGTAACCATATCTTAATATAGCAACATCTAATACTGTATAATACCTCACTTTAAGACCACCTCACTATTAACACCACCTCAATAGTAAGCTCACCTATTTATTAACCAAACTGTGTTCTTACAATTGCATTTGACCTCTCTATCAAGACCACCTCGCAATTAAGACAATTCTAAACGTTCCCCAAAGGCTGGTCTTTATGGCGAGGTGCCATTGTATATAGTATCCAAGCGCACCTGGCTCGGCGCATGAATCTGGCTATCAATTTGGCAAAGGAGGAGGGACTATTTGTCAGTGTGACATTACGCGGATGTACACAACAGTGTTATTAGGCAGGGTCAAGTCTATCAATTGGTTATAGTTGCCCTCTGTACTGTGTGGGCCACTGATAGCTGGTGTATTGCTCTGCCAATTCACATTTTCTTTTGTCAAGCAGATACGATACAATAAATAAGTAATATACTACTTAGATAATTCATATGTCATCCATGAATGGTTGTTTTATCTATACGTTATTTATATTCTTCGTAAAAATAGCCACAACAGACAAATTAATTATTATTATCAATTAGAAAACTATATATAGCTTGGATCATGAATTGTAGTGTCCAAAAGATAGGTAGATAGATAGATAGTTAGTTAGTTAGTTAGTTAGTTAGTTAGTTAGTTAGTTAGTTAGTTAGTTAGTTAGTTAGTAGTTAGGTAGTTAGTTAGGTAGTTAGTTAGGTAGTTAGTTAGTTGGTTAATTAATTAGTTAGTTAGTTAGTTAGGTAGTTATGTAGATAGATGGATAGATAGATAGATAGATGGATAGATAGATAGATAGATAGACAGATAGATAGACAGACAGATAGATAGACAGATAGATAGATAGATAGTTAGATAGATAGTTAGATAGATAGATAGTAGACATTTTAGAAATTTCATTATTTCCCAACACTCCAGTACATTGGTTTACAAGTATAAATAAATGCAATGTGACATGATAATAAATATGTAATGTGTTGGAAGGGGAGTCATCCGAGTATTTATAAAATACCATTACCTAAGGGTGGATGTATCCCCTATTACGTTTAACATTTAATTAATTATAGAGACAAAAAAAAATATATATATATATATAATTGAAAAAAAAGGTATTTATAGAAGCACACAAGAGTATTTGCCATAACAAGTTGAAAGAGAGGAGGAGTCCACCCGTTACACATTTACCACATGGGCGGGGTCTTTCACTTGCCTCAGCATAGACACTGAGTACAAGGGAACTCCAACTTAACATCTCATGCAACTGACATCCAGCTGGGATGTAGCTCATGAAGAGTGCCCGGGCCAGGGATCCAACCCAGGGCAAAAAATATCATAGCATTCACCTACTATTAACTGAAATAGTAATTCACAAATGACCATTCGCCGTTTTACTTTTTTGATTTTATTGTTAGGTACTAATTTTTTGTTTTGCCTTGTCACTGTCTATGCTCATTTTGGTTAGATTTAATTTTAAGTATGAGGATAATTAATAATTTCCATAATTAGAAGGTTCATTTTTCTCTAATACTTATATGATTAAAAGAATCAATAGAAATGCAGATTAATATTGGCCAGTGGCTGGTGATTAGACCAACATATACCATTATTAATATAAATTTAGTTAACTAATAATTCTCTCATCCGTGTCCGGCGCCACTGTGCATCTAACTACCAATCATAGTCCACCTTATTGTAATCCTTTTCAGCCTAACAAAACAGAGCTGCTTATTAGCCCTCCTCGGCATTCGTCTTCAGCCTTTCATTTTCCCACCCGTCCATCCACTTTTCTTTATTTACTTATCTTTATAGTTATCATTCAAAATTTGCCTTTGGTTCGCCATTTCTAAATTAACCATGTGTATGGTGTTATTTCAGGATGCGCTGTTTAAATGTAAGTACTTTCTGCTATGAGTTTTAGCATAAGTATTTTTGTTGCCTTGGTCTAACCCCAATGTTGTAGGGTAGACTTTTATATTTAATTATATAAGAATATGGATTAAGCCTAATTTTAAACAGATGTTGTCTAAATTTACAGAATTTTGCAAAATAACAAATGTTCTCTAATATATAATTACAAAAGTTACCTAATTTATGTAAGATATTTGCCAACTCTCAGTCCAACATTTGTTATATTCTACACCTAAATTAATCAATCAATTCAATTTTCACTTTGCTAGTTTCACTTTCACCTGACCAATATTGCCTACCAATATCGGGATTTATTGGTCCTGTCATGTGCTACCCTCGGTGCATGCTGATTGGCTATACAATTCGGGTGCAGAATATCTGGTACTAAAATAACCTCAGGGAATAACTCTATCAAGGAAATATGATTTTAACAAATTATTGGTATTTTTGCACCCTACTAAGATAAGATAATAAGATCAGATAAAACTTTATTTATAGTCGGAGGTGCAAGACAAAACAATAAAACATAAGCTATACAGTTTTTAGCCGTCTAGAAATATATGGTGTTAAATGAAGCTGTAGCTCTTTAGTAAAAACTCCAATACTCAACTGCTAGGTAATTAGAGCAAGTCCAAATTGTGATGGTATGTTACTAAATTGCATAAAACTGCACTACCAATTGTGTGGAGTGACCTGTACTGAACTGAATTGTACACAAAATGTAATTCCTAGGTTTATTTGCTGCGATTTCATGCTAGATTTAACGCAATGAACCCAATGTATACAAAGCTCTAATGGCATGGGATGCTCATGAAATATTCACCATTGTTTTTATTTGGGTAATTGACAGCGGGCTTAACTTAAACAAAACTCAACATGCGTCTACATTAAGTGGTGAGATTTGGTTGGTTTTAGCTTCTATCACTTTTCCCTTGTACTCGGTGTCTACGCTGGGGCTGGTAAAAGATCCCACCCATGGGGTAGATGTGTAACGTGGTGTGGATTATCTATCTATCTGTCACTCTATCTATATATTTATCTATCTATATAATCTATCTATCTATCTATCTATCTGCCTATCTGTCTGTCTGTCAGTCTAGCTGTCTGTCTGTTTAGCTGTCTGTCTGTCGGTCTGTCTGTCTGTGTACCTCTCTACCTATCTCTCTATCTATCTATCTCTCTATCTATCTTTTCACTAGCAGAGAAATAATGTGAAGCTCTAGCCAGATACAACAAGCCAAACCAAGCCATATAATACCTACCTTAAGACACCTCATATTTAGCTCAATAAAAATAAAATAAATAATAACGACTTTTGTTATTGATAATACACCTAATACCTTGAAATCATAATATGGCATCAGTACTTGCAGAATTTGATATACTTATCCTAATGGAGTATACTTTTCACTTCACTGAAACAAAATATACTTGGATCCAAAAATTGTTTTTTTTTTAATGTTGAGGTGGTTTCAATGGTAAGGTGGTTTTAATAGTGAGGTGGTTTTGGTAGCGAAGTGTTTCCGGCATGGAGGTGATCTTGATAATATAAGGCAGTCTTAATAGTGAGGTGATCTTAAAACTTGGTTCAACTGCATTTCACCTCACAGTTAAGACCACCTCACTATCAAGAACACCTTACTAATAAAACCACGTATACCTACCTCACTATTAAGACTGTCTCATCATTAAGACCACCTCATTATTATAGCAAGTGCATTAAAACATTTCCTACCCAAAAATCCATTATTTTATTGAATATTTCACCTATAACTATTAACTATACACTTATGCAACACCGTGCTAAAACAATATCTAAATAGCAATTTCACTAAACGTGAAAATAAAGGACTATCTAAATTTCTCTTGAATTAATCATCAATGTAATCAGAGCTCTGTCTGGTGCTATTTTCGTTGTAATTTAGAATTTGCAACGCAATTGAAATGAATCACTAATCAGTAATTCAATAACATTTGTTAATATTGATAATCAAAATGCCCTTGAGGGAATTTTATTTTATTTTGTCCAAATTCTGATTTGGTGTTCAGCGAATTTTACAAGGAAATTCAATATTTGAAGCTGAGTCGACTGGATCATTCTAACATTACTTGCGTGGCTAATTAAAATGTATTTTTTAGAGTGTTAAAATGTTTATTTGGCAATGAATGTATATTTATCTATTAGATATTTCTTCTTTTATATGTATCAGGTGTTTGTAATAAATTGGTATAAGTAAGTAAGTCAGTAAGTAAGTAAGTTATATTCTATTAGTAAGTAAGTAATAAGTAAGTAAGTAAGTTTAAGTTTAAGTTTAAGTTTTTTTTTCCTTGACACATGGTTCATACAATTTTACACTGATACATTCAATACAGTTATGCATACATAATAATTTTAATAAATTCAATGTCAAGAAGGGAAACAACAGAGTTTAAAAAAACTATATTAAGTTGCTCCCAAATACAAAATAATATAATGATATAATATAAACAGTTAATAAAGTAAGTAAGTAAGTAAGTAAGTAAGTAACCCAGACAGCATTCCAAATTGGGCCAGCATCATTTTTATATCGCTAACGATTTGGAATTCTATCTGGGTAAGTAAGTAAGTAAGTAAGTAAGAAGGTAAGCCAGAAAGAAGTATGCGTAATAAGTTAGTAGGTAAATAAGTTTTCAAAAATGTTGCAATTGCAAATATTCCTGGAACCGTGGCAAGAAATACATTGATGACTTTTTTCTTTTTTTTTCAGATATCATTTGCACCGGATGTTGATAAAGTTGAGAAAAATCATTTGGATTTTTGGGCATCAGTCATTTGGAATTTGTATATTGTCATAAAATTGAAGTAAACATGGTAACCCCATGTGAATGGGTATTTTATAGGTTATTTTGTGTAATTCTTTGAACACACATTTTTGTACTTTGTTTTTATTAATAAGCGTTTCTCAAAAACTGCCTTGTTGACCAATATTTCTCTAAAATTATGGTTTCCAAATGCTTTCAAATTGTACATTGTAATGGAGTAAAATCATAATAATAGTATTAAATACATTCCTTTATTCATTTGCAGGATTTAACTTTTGAGAAGCAAGCAATTCAATTTTTAAATTATTAATTTATTGTTGAAACGATTTACAATATGTTTATGGTTTAGCTAACATTTAAACTAATACGTATTGCTTTTCTGTGATTCTAATTATACATAATAACATGGTCTCATAATTAGAATGTAGTTTAGAATTTCAAACCACAGCCCAAAAAAAATCACAATCCTTAAAAATAACCTTAACGTCACACTTAAACTCCGCCTCCTTTAAATCGTTGATCGCCAACAATTAAAGGCAAATCTTATTCATTCTTATTAAGTAAGATGATATTTCAATTGCTATATCACGTTTGGCACCTGTCACTTTAATTTTCTATTTAAGACATCTCTCCTTAAGAACATTTATTGGGTCTTAAAATTGCCAAGTTGATAGAATCTGTCTGTCTGTCTATTTGTCTATCTATCTATCTATATATCTATCTATCTATCTACCTATCTATCTATCTACCTATCCTACTATCCATCTATCTATCTTTCTATCTATCTAACTATATATCTATCTAACTATATATCTATCTATCTATCTATCTACCTACCTATATATCTATCTATCTGTCGGTCGGTCTATCTATTTATCTATCTATCTATCTATCTGTCTGTCTGTCTATCTGTCTATTTATCTATATACCTGTCTTACTATCAATCTATCTATCTATCGTGTACTAACAGGATCACCTCAAAGTTAAGACTACTTCAGTAACCCCAAACGTCTTAATAATACTATTATAATTGTTGGGGGTCCGTTTATGTATAGCACGTCTCTGTCTTTACACATAGATCTGTTATTCTGTCTGTTTACGATCTTTGCACGAGCAATTAGTCGGAGCTTTTCCGAAGCTTAAGTCTGTTGATCCCTACGAAGTCATGGCTATGTCTGCTCAATGAACAGAATAGACAAAAAAGGGGTATCTCAAATATTGTAGCATCTCTCGATAATTGAGGTAACTCAGAGACGTTCTGTTTTTAATCTTACCTTTCCATATAAGCCTCATCCTTATAAACAAAATGGGGAACCAATTAAGGGCACTAACTTAAGGCAAAATTTACTGAGTTACTTAAGGTATATATAGTAATTTCACCATATCTTAAAATAAATATATCCTAACACTGAATTTTCTTTTAACTTTATGAAGCAGTAATTCAAAATTATATAATATAGTAATTATATAAAATCATAGAAATATATTCAACAACATGCACATACACATTGGAACTTCTACATTAAAACCATAACTAGATGCAAATCTTATTTGTCCAAACTGTGAGATTGTCAATAACACAATATCAAGAATACTATAAAGTCTAAAATCGGCGGTCTTAATTGTGAGGTGGTCTTAACGGGGGGTTTATTGTATCTTATTTTTTTTTTTTTGGTAATTTCTGACCAGGTTCAAACATTATTACATGGCCAAATGTGCCACGTGCGTTTTCCATGAGTTGGATAAACGCATGGAAAACGCATGGTTTTTGCCTAGTTATAATGAGGTGAAAACCATGCGTTTTCCATGAGGTTATCCAAACGCATGGTAAACGCACGTGGCACAATTGGCCATGTATTACCAGCTTATCTTTAAGAAAAAAAATAAACATGCTATTTTAAATTTCTATCCAATATGTCGGTTCTTTTGTGCTTTTTACATTATCTTCTCCATTATATCAAACTTGTACTATTCGATGTCTTGTTGCAAATCATTTGATGAACCTATTCTATTCTATTCTATTCTATTCTATTCTATTCCCATTATCGTACACTACTCGACCTATTCATCTTGTCCTAGAAGGTGTATTGCAGGGAGGTATACTTGAACGTAACCATAGCAATGTCATATGAATGACATTTATGAATATCTCTGAGTGCCTGAATGCATCTCATAAACATGGTGCAGCAATACTTGTGTGGCACATATGCAATATGAATCTATTTTTTTGGTACTTCATAGGGTAATGAGAATGTAATTGCAAAATGTAGCTCTTGCACCAAAATTGCAATTTAGTTGTAGATTATAGTGTATCACTCTATTGGGATCACCTCACCATTAAGACAATGAATAGATGAATGCATGAATGAATGAATGAATGAATGAATGAATGAATTTGCTCTAAGGTGTTCTTCATGGCAAGGATCCATCATATCTATCTATCTATCTATCTATCTATCTATCTATCTATCTGTCTATCTGTCTGTCTGTCTGTCTGTCTGTCTGTCTGTCTATCTATCTATCTATCTATCTATCTATCAATCTATCAATCTAGCTATCTATCTACAGTGGAATCCCATTTAGGACTACATCACTATTAAGACAAATCATTTTTGGACCCAATTTAATTCCTACTATTGTATCATACCTCACTATTAAGACCACCTATTAAGACCAGTAAAATGTGCACCAGGGGTGGTTTTAATGGCGAGGTACCAGGGTATATGCCATCACTATGAGGTATACCCCGGTTTTGCTCTGAGCATGTTTAATGGTCGTTTTTATCTCATCTGATTCTGGGAGCTTCACATGTTGATCTCTCATCCCTGCTAGAGTGTGGCTTCTGTGATCTGCAGCAGATTCGATACACATTCGATAGACAGCGATACACGATACAGCAGTTCTACACAGAATGGCCGTAGACACGGAAAAGTAGCTAGATAAAGTTGTGGTACTCACATTTGGAGCCCTGTCTTTTTCACAAACACTGTTACCGTCTTTAGTTTATATATATCAGTAAATCTGAAAGTGTTTACTGAGATATATCTCAAGATATACAAGTTTTAGATGTTCTATGACATAGCTGTTATGAAATTTGCCATGGAACCTCGCCATTATTATTCCTAATGGCGAGGTGGTTTTATTAGTGAGATAAAATACAATTGCAGGAATAGTTGGGTTGTCTTAATAATGAATTGAGCTTAATAGTCAGGTAGTCTTAAGATAGTTCCACTGCATATATTCTCCATGTTTCTAATTTATAGATTTTGGTCTTTAAACATAGCTTATTCAGCTAATATGACCAGCTTCAGGCAGATGTAATGATGAGATGATAAGGCTTGGAGTAAACACCATGCCACACATTACCCCCATGGGTGGGGTCTTTTTTTCTGCCTCAGCATAGACACGGAGTACAAGGCACCTCCAATTAAAAGTGGAATTGATGAATGGACCTAACCATTTACTAATTGGCGTAATCATTGTTAATTGACTATAATTGACTATAATTCATTGTACCATCCCTCATATAATTATTATCTCTCATAGTTTAGAGTTAACTGACAAACGTCAGTTACATTGTGACTGCACTGGATATAACTATTAGTTATACGTTGCTCATAAACCATTGTTTAGACTCTGGATAACCCCTATCCCTTGTCAAAGGAATAACAAATGACGTCTTGTGTTCAGGAAAGAGAGTGGATGTAGCCAAGGGCCTGTCTACCCCAGCTTGACAAACGCAACGATGATAGATAGTGCAGCCACGTGGCCGCGGGAGATTAGTTGAACTAACCACACTGCAACATTATAACAGCATTTGGGGCTGGGTTTGATATATATAACATTGTAACGTTATGTTAGTATCCAAATAGGAATGTTAGTAACTGATTTAATTATAATAATTGGGTTATGTACAGTCGAACGTAGCTAGCAGCTATTAAGAACACCTCTGGTGCTAAATACTGGCCTTAATGGTAAAGTAGTCTTAAAGGTGCACTTGTCTGTCAAATTTGCACATTAAAATAATGATTAAAATCAATACTGCCTTCTTGTCTCATGATATTTTTCACCATTACATACCCACTTTTGCACAACAATTTAGTTTTAATTTACAATAAATAATATAAATATTAGTTTTTCATGTCATAAAAAACTCAACATGTAAACAAACCCAGTGATGACGTCACAATACTGAATAATGGTGATGATGTCATTTCCATTGTATTTCCAATGTTTTGGTATTTTCTCTCAATGTATAATTTATTTTTAAGTAATTAATGTCTTATAAAATCATTAATTCACACACATTTATTGTGCCTTGATTAATAAAAGTAATTTTCAACTGTTTAATAGCATCTTGGAAAATTGCAAATTTGACAGGCAGTGCAACTTAAATACTGAGTACAAATACAATGGTAAGAATAGGTTTGGTCCATAAATGAATGGTCTTCAGCTTCACCCATGATTAAGGCTGCCTTCATATTAAGATTATAAAAAACTACAATATTACTATAGAACATAATACACTAGTCAATACCCAACAACATGTCATTTCTATTACCATAGGCATTAGCCATCATGACAGCACTTGGCATACAATGCGGCCAAGGATACTGAATCTGTCAAGAACAGCTTTTACTACCCCCACTGCCTTTAAGAATGGGGCCAGTTTCAGTAAGGCATCATGTCAACCTTGAAATTTGCGATATCATACATAAAAAAAAAAATTTCCTACGTGTTCTAAGTGATAACTTCCATTATTTATGGGTATTTACCACTTAGTTTCAAGGAATTCCTTGCCAGTTTGCCGGGAATGTTTAATTTTAATTTCTAGGAGCAACACATTTGCATATTTCACCATTTACACACATGATGGTGTTTCCTGATTGGCTATTATCTCCCAAGCACAGTGTGCTGTCAGCTTTAAGCCAATCGAGTCACCTAACTGAGTAATCTTTGTTTAAGAATTGACTATTCTCAATGCAAACACAACTTACTGTTATGCAATTTCACCATTAGGCATTCAATGCCATGAACCAGCCTAAATGCAATAAGTCAAAATTGTAAACTAGCTAAAGAATTGCTATCAAGCTCAGGGCATTTCCTAATGTATTCAGCTATATTCTGATTGGCTGTTGCAAATGACATAGCTATAGCCTCCTGAGATGAGAAGCCAGTTAAGGTGGTCAGGAGCCTTGGTATCAGTTGAATCTTCAGTTAAAGTTGAAGTCTGTCATCACTCAGCTGTGTCATATATGTTGGCAAATGCCTGTGTTATTACTGAAATCTTTATTTGACAATATTATGACTTCAGTCGCCTTCCATAATACAAAAAGTTCTTGCATTTCAAGAATGTGTCCAAACTTGATTTAAGTTTTTCTTCCTTTTATTTCTATTTTTAAATAAGATCTGTCTCTTATCTTAAGAAAATATTTTTATTTTTTTAATAAGACGTCACACCATTTGAAAAAAAAATTCTAATGTGCCCTTACTGTAGTTTGATGAGTCACACTGACTGAAGCTGCTACAGAGAATTATTTGTTTACCTCAACAAGACCACCGTTGCGGAGCCCATTATACACTATTGTCTGTACTGCATGGCCGCATACCTTCAGTTAAGTGTGGCTGGGTGATAATTCTCAACTAGAAGTAATTTAAAGTTGGATATCAGTGAGATTGATAAACACTGATTGTCAATTGATGCATAGTAAATAAGATCATAAAAAGACTACCTCAATATAAAGACCATATTAATTATTCCCAAAGGAGGTCATAATACTTTAAAATAACGTCAGTGGCCTACCACAAGAAAAAACATTAGGCCTGTAGCAGCAGACATAATGATGAAATGACAAGGCTTGAATTAATCAGAACATGTATCACGAGGATTGCTACAACTACCACCATTGCTACTACTACTACTACTACTACTATTACTACTACTATTACTACTATTACTACTACTACTACTACTATTGCTACTACTACTACAATTACTAATACTATTGCTACTACTACTACAATTACTAATACTACTGATACTACTACTACTACTACCGCTACTACCGCTAATACTACTTCTTCCACTACTACTACAACTACTACTACTACACTATTACTGTAATATTTTTTGCATTTTGCACAAAAAATATATTGTTCAATCAGATGAAAGTACGCATATTAATAGGCTGTTTAATAAATAATCGCAAAAAGTTTTTGCAAGACAAGGCAAAAATGTTTTTGACTGGTAGTGTAATATACTACACAGTGTGACCTATTTGAGCTGAGTGGGCAAAAAGTAATCATGTTTTTCCGCCAATGCATGACTCCTTGCCGAGAGCTTAACAAGGTTTTGTGACATGTTAATAACTCAGCTGTTAGGTCATTTTTCATTATACCAGGAGAAATGTTTTTGAAAAGACACTGTCAATAACAGGTGCCCAAAAAAACAAGCAATCAAGACTTAATAATGAGGGGACAGGACTGTCAGTAAATTGTACCATTATAAAAATTATAATAATAAATAAATACAGTGCAGCCTAAAAAAATTGACCAATACATGATTTTTTTTTTTTGCTGAGGCAAGTCAAGGACCCCACCCATGGGGTAAATGTGTAACATAGGGTAGAACCAAAGCCTACTGTGTCATCATTACGTCTGCCTCTGACAGCAACTGGTCGTGTGTTCCAAACTTTAATTTAAGACGATCTCATTATCAGCATCCAGTTTTGGACGAAATCACATTATTTGGTATTTTAACCACTTTATAAAGACCACCTCACCATTACATGGCCAAATGTGCCACGTGCCTTTTCCATGAGAAGGATAAAGGCATGGAAAACGCATGGTTTTTAGCTAATTATAATGAAGCGAAAACCTTGCGTTTTCCATGCGTTTAACCAAATGCATGGAAACCGCACGTGGCACAATTGGCCATGTAGGACCTAGTAAAATAATAACCAATGGTCTTAAGTGCTAGGGTCCACTGTATATCCAGCTTACGTGGTCTTAATAGCAATGATTGTCTTGTATAAGAAACGAGACAAAGAAGAATGCAAAGGAAACAGGGCAAGGTCAACAAAAATAAGTAATGGGGAGAGTGCTCTTTCCACGAAAATGACGTAAATGAGCAAAGCAAAGGATAGTTGGGAGACAAGAGACGAAAATAAGAAGAAAACAAAAGAAGCGGAAAGAAGAAAATGGTGGTCTCAAGATGGCAAAACAATACAGTACTGATCATAAGGGATGTTCAAATAGCTATCCAGAGTTTGGTAATACCTGCTGGAGACACCTAAATTCTCGGGTCCATTGTATATCCAGCCTACGTGGTCTTAATGGCAAGGGTTGTCGTGCATAAGAAACACGTGCATGCTCATGTTTTTTTTTTCAAGTTCAATGTTTCGCTCATGGGTCTTATATATTATTACCAACTGCCAAAGGCAAACGTAATGATCAGATGAATCAGCAGCACAAACATTGATATTTACGTCATTTCAAATTTTACCCGTGTCAATAAAAATTATCACTGTTTATTGATTTGTTATTTCATTAAATTCATTTATTGATTAATTTTACTTTCTTCCATTAATAATTATGTAATGAAAAATGTGACCTATTTTCATGACAATCATCAATATTTATTGTTAT
This sequence comes from Alitta virens, assembly GCA_932294295.1. Lineage (NCBI taxonomy): Eukaryota > Metazoa > Annelida > Polychaeta > Phyllodocida > Nereididae > Alitta > Alitta virens. The sequence continues at coordinate 29,224,358 of OW028583.1, read as the reverse complement.
TCATTTATTTATTCATTTATTTATTTGTTAACCCTTTTTCCGTTTATAATTATGCTATACCTGCGTGTCACAGTAATTATTCATTATTAAATATTATGGATCAATTTTATCCTATTCATTCAAATAATCTTGTATATATCTTTTTTAAACTTTAATAAAATAACAATAATCCTAATTCAATCATTATTTACCTTATTTGTTATTTTATTCAATCAATTGTTTATTTTATATTTCCTTCTTCTTCTTCTTTTATTATTTCCTTTTTTTCTTCTACTTCTTATATTATTTCCTTTATTCTTCTTCTTCTTTATGACATCCTGTTTTTTCTTCTTCTTCTTTTATTATATCCTTTTTGCTTCTTCTTTGATCATGTTATGTTTTCTTCTTCTTCTTTATAATTTCCTTTTTTTGTTGTACTTCTTTTATTTTTTCCTTTTTTCTTCTTCTTATATTATTTCCTTTTCTTCTTCTTCTTTTTTATCATTCCCTTTTTTCTTATTTTCTTTATATATATATTATCTTTATTTCGTACCCAGTGGCACACAGAAAATTGGAAATTTATTTACACATGATTTTTAAAAGATTATAGTTTAATTTACAGAAATTTGATATATGAGTTCATTCACTTCATCAATTGTCAACATGCAATGCTTCTCTCTGTCCCTCACCAAAAGCAGTTCCTTGAGGGTGTATGTCATACACTGGGCATTAGGAGTTTTACATGTCTTCATGCAGTGAGATTTTGCATTGCTATTATTTGGTACATTATGACTAGTACCCAGTGCCTTACAACAGTATTGCTTTTCAGTAACGAAGAGTCAATGCTCATAGCATTTTGCATCACATATGCAATTACTGGGACCTTGTGATTCATAGCAGAATTAGCAAATTTTAGCATCATTTGCATAAACATGTGTCTGGCACATGGCATGTCTGTGAGGCATGCTACATTATCACAGTGAGTCCTATATGGTAATTTCCATATCTGCCGTAACATTTTTCGCCACACAACATACTTTTGAAGTTCTGTAATAAGGCACCATAGAATGATGAGCAATATTTGATGAAAAGCTCGGACTGAATTTCTGGAGACAAATTTCCAAATTTGCAACAGAAGCTATTAAATTGACTGTAAAACTTGGTAGTAATCTCATCAATATCTGTACATCGGATGTCAGCAAATAATCTGTGACCTAGATGTTCTACTGAGCTCATGTTAGTCAGTTCTGCATCACCCATTTTAATTTTACTCAGGATATTTCTGTTTCGTTGAAATATTATGAATTGACTTTTCATCCATTAAAAGCCAAATGATATTCCTTTGAGTATGTTTGACACACTTCAATCATTTTTTCTAATCCAAGCTTTGTAGGGGACATAAGCGCTAAGTCATCTGCATATGCCATGCATCCCACAAAATGAGGCCCTAAGTGACAACCATAACCACTATCTCTCAGCTTGCATATAAGTACATCCGGGTACACTCCAAATAGAAGGGGAGAAATCACACCTCCTTGTTTTACTCCATTAGACAGAGTAATTTGTTTAGAATAACAACCATTCCACTTAAGCCAAATTTTTTGTTTGTTGTACATATATAATAGGTACTGAGCATAAACGGCATTGAAACCTTTGTCAAGAAGTAAGTTAAACATTCAAGTATATTCGATTCTGTCAAATGCCTTTGTGGCATCCAGTAAAATTGCGTTAATTTTGATATTTTCACTTGTGAAAGCTCTAACTGTTTCAGACACCATGTAAGAACACAGCATGGTCGATGCACCTGCCTTAAGTCCAAATTGTAAGCAGTCTGTTTGAAATACACTAGCTTCTTTGTCCAACAAAACATAGTCAAGCAATTTTAGCAAGCAACTTATCAAAGTGATAGCCCTGTATTTGTCACTGAAATTTGCCATGCCAATCACTTTTGGTACAGGAGACATAGTACCTATCATAAGTTCTCAGGGGCATACCCATGTATTAGCATAAGTCTATAAAGTAGTGAAACCAAAACCCATAGTCTGTTAGTTCCATTTGTAACGCAGTCAGATTGCAAGTCATGAAATCCATCAGCTTTGCCACTCCAAAGTATTTTAGCTAGGTCATTGCTGCTGGGCATGGTATCTTTTATTTGCTGGAAGTGATCATATATGTTGCCATCTATCCTATCATGCAAGTCACCCATTTCCTTGTCATTATATGGCACACTGTTGTATAAGTCACTGAATTTCTTTTGGAATAATCCAGCAATTGCTGTTGGTTCACTGACACCATCGATTGAACTTGGACATTGTTTATTACAGCTGCTTAAATGTCTGATCTCACTCCAAAAGTCTCTGTTGTTATGTTTCAAAAGAGACTCTGCCATCTTCTGTGATCTTACTTTATCATTGTCTCTTTTGCCCTTATAGCATACTGGTATTCCTTTCTATTTGTCTCATTATTGAGGCCAGATTTCCTTGTGCTGGTCTGTTGTTTCTGACCCATTCGTGGTGCCAGAAGAGTGATTCTTCGCGTTTAGTCTTTACAACATCATTCCATCCTGGCAGTCTTTGTCTTTTTTAGTTTGCCTGTCTCAGGTATTATTACTTCCTTTCTTATTTTTTTATATTATTTTTTTTATTCTTCCCTTTTTTTATAAATTTTTTTATTATTCCCTTTTTTTTTTTTTCTTTATTACTACCTTTTTGTTTCTTCTTGTACTATTATCCTTCATACTAAAGTCCTTAAAAGTAAGAGCAAGAGAGCACTAAAGACCGCTGGGAGACTAATTAATCATTGGAAATTCTTTAGAGTGTTCAACACTGCTTTTGACCGTGACGCTGCATTCTTGCGTCGCAGGGTCAATGAATGCACTTTCAGGGTCTAAAAAGATGCCATTACGCTGTGACGTGGGATCGTGGGGTTCTCTTGGCATGTTTTCTTGTATTTACTTCTAGAACTACGTCACAAGCGACGCAGTGTCCCAGTCAACAACTGTAGTATCCTAGTTGTATTTAAATAATAAGTGAAACCTCGCTATTAAGACTACCTCACTACTAAGACCACCTCAATATTAAGACCACTTCTCTGTTGAGACAACCTCATTATTAAGACCACCTCACCATAAAGACCACCTAACTATTAAGACAAACTCACTATTAAAACCACCTCACTATTAAGAACATCCCATTATTAAGACCACCTCACTATAAAGACCACCTCACTATTAAGAACATCTCACTATTAAGATCACCTTACTATTAAGACAACCTCACTATTAAGACCACCTCACTATTAACACAACCTCACTATTAAGACCACCTCACTATTAAGACCACCTCACTATAAGATCACCTCACTATTAAGACAACCTCACTATTAAGAACATCTCACTATTAAGATCACCTCACTATTAAGACAACCTCCCTCCCTATTAAGACCACCTCACTATTAAAACCACCTCATTATTAAGACCACCTCACTATTCAGATCACCTCTCAAGACAACCTCACTATTAAGACCACCTCACTATTAAGATCACCTCACTATTAAGTTCACCTCACTATTAAGACCACCTTAATATTAAGACCACCTCACTATTAAGACCACCTCACTATTAAGAACATCCCACTATTAAGATCACCTCTCTATTAAGACCACCCTTTCTTTTTTATATTTAAATGTTTATTCTTGCCATTGTACTTAACCTCACTATTAGGCCAATATCGCTATTAAGACCAGTAAAATTTGCACCAATGATGGTCTTCATAGTGAAGTTTCACTGCAGTTAAAATAATACATACAGTATATCCTGGAAATTAAGATCACCCATGGTTCAAAATACACTGGTCTTAATGGCGAGGCATAGTCTGTATTATAAGGTAAATTGCAATGGTAAGAATATAACTGGACAAAATGCTTTGAGGCTTGAAACAAACTAATTTACAATACATTTTAGAGGATACTGTCATTTTGACGTCACAATTGTGAATATTCCAAAATGATGTATTCTTGGATAAATCTGATTTAAAGTCACAATATTCAAATTAATGGACTGCGTATTAAATTTGTAATTAACAATCTCTCAGGAATATTGGAAACCTTCAGCAGAACTCAGTTCACCTCTATTCCCACATGCATCTTTTCTCTTAAATTAATAACATCATTAATTCTTTAAATTAAAAATTAACAATGCCAACCATTTTCCTTCATTTATGTCAAGCTCTAGCAACTTCTTATTTCATTTTGATGACTTTGAAAATTTTGGTTATTGTAAATTGTTGAGAAATTGTATTAATATTTCAAAGTTATCTGAAGGCATTACATGAAAAGAACACAAAATCCATATTCCCCTGCGTATTAAATTTGTAATTAACAATCTCTCAGGAATATTGGAAAACCTTCAGCAAAACTCAGTTCACCTCCATTCCCACATGCATCTTTTCTCTTAACTTAATAACATCATTAATTCTTTAAATTAAAAATTAACAATGCCAACCATTTCCCTTCATTTATGTCAAGCTCTAGCAACCTTTTTTTCATTTCGATGACTTTATTGGCATTTGAAAATTTTGGTATTGTAAATTATTGAGAAATTTTATTAGTATTTCAAAGTTATCTGAAGGCATCATTTGAAAAGAGCACAAAATACATATTTTCCACCGCTAAAAATCTAGCTTATTAAACTACTCTTTTATACCCTCAACTAAGACACTTAAACTTGTCAAAATAGTATTTTCTTTTTGCACGCTTCATGAGCATCTCGATGTCGATCACATGAGACGTTCAACTAGGGGTACCATGTCTATGTTGAGGCAAGTAAAAAGCCCACCAATGGGATATTAAATGTGTAACAAAGTGTTTATCCAAACAGCCTTATCATCTCATTATTACGTCTGCCTGCATGCAGCTGGTCACATAAGCTGACTAAGCTTCAGACAGTGTTATCTATTATGCCAGTATACCAGAGCATGCCATCAAATAACTTTCCTCATCTAGGACAAGCCAGAGAGTAAACACCACCACACATAATTGCAGCATGATAGTTTACCTGAATCTAGCAATATGATCTAAGTGCTGTTTAGTCTGCATCAACCGAGCTAATTATGGCATCTCTCATTTCAAGGATATGAAATGGAAGTCGATGGCATTTTCCAAAATCAGAAATTAACTAAATTGATCAATTGGGTCTTGAGACTGAAAATGTATCTTGCACTAAAGAATATTTTCAGAGTACAATAGAAAAACCTTTATTCAATATTGAAGTGTGGACTCTTAAAAAAGCATTGCATGCAACGGTTATTAAACCCAAATATGTTCTCTCAAGGTAATAAGGCGATGTAAGCCTTACTTAAGTAATGTTCAGAAAACAATTGTCGAAACACTTTTACTACAATTAACCAATAAATCATTAAATACCTTAACATTGAGAGAATGTTATTTAAATCTTTCTCACAATATCTGATTTCACACAAACTCCAGATAGCATTCCAAAATCGGGCCAGCGTTGTATCTGTGTCGGTCGCCATCGGTACAACATCGTTTAGACATTGCCGACATTGAGCCGACGTTGATATGATTTGGAATGCTATCTGGTACCTTCCATAGTTAAGGTCATTGTTTAGTTGGTTGTTGCAAATGCAAAGAGATTGGATAAGATATTAAAATGGGTTATCTTTTTTTTTTTTTTAGTCTCATAAGACGCCAAATTGGTGGTGCTTTGTGCTTGATAACTATGCAGAGACAGGTAAAGGACTCCACCCCATGGGTAAATATGCATTATGGTGTTGATCATAAGCCTTATCATCTCATCTTTTTCCTTGCTTTTGGTAGGTGGTCATATATATTGACTAGACTTCAGATATCCAGTTGTTGTGAGACAATACAATACACTACAATACAATACAATACATTCTATACAATACTAAACATACCATACTTGTTATGTGAGTGTCTTAAATTCTCAATATTGAAGTGGTGCTGAGGATGTCTGCTGATAAGTATTTAGGAAAGGCTTGATTAGGCAAGTTTGAAACTAAAAGCACTCGTAGAATTTGTCTGTGCAGTGCATTTATATGCCTGGATAAATTTGGTGGAGATTCAGGATGAGAGTACGAGACTACTAGAGATGGGTAAAAGTTTCTCCTCTTTCATAGCCTTAGGCACTATGAATGACTACATAGAAATGCAAATGAAGGTAAATGGAAATCTTTTTCAATTGGTATATAGCTAGCTCTCCACTGGAAGACCACAGTATGTTAAATTCAATAAATTTACATCTGGTTGTATATATATATATATATATATATATATAACAACGAATACAGGTGTCCCCCATGGCTGTGTGCTTTCTCCGCTTTTATTCACCTTATACACTAATGATTGTTGTTGCCGCTTTGATAGTTGTACTATTTTCAAATATGCGGATGACATTGTTATTGTTGGTGCTGATGAAAGCCGGTATACGAATGAGGTAGAAAGTTTTGTCAATTAGTGTGAGACAAACTATTCAAGTCTAAATGTTAAGAAAACTAAAGTGATATTTATAGATTTCAGGAGAGAAAAAAGCGATTACTGTCCACTCGTTAATGAAAACGAGAGTGTGAATGTAGTGAATTCCTACAAATATCTTGGTGAAAATTATTGATGATAAACTCACATTCAAAGGATATATTCAACATGTATGCAGAAAATTTATCCAGAGAGTGCACCACTTTAAGGATACTTAATAACCTCAACGTGGATACAAAACATTCTATAAATTTTCTATAAATGAATCATTCGGTCAGTTTTGTCCTATTGTTTTATTGCATGGCATGGTCCTTCAAGGAAGAACAATTATAGCAAACTTTTGAAAATTATCAGGATTGCAAGAAGAATGCACCAAGAATTTAAAAGAATTGTATGATGAGAAATGTTTAAGCATGGCAGACAAAATCATTAAGAATGATGTACATCCGCTCCATTGTAAATTTGTTTTCTTAAGATCAGGAGAAAGACTTAGTGTGCCTAAACATCACACTTGTAGATATGGTAACACATTTGTACCCTCTAGTCTCAAAATCTACAATCACAAATTATCCAACTAACACCTTTCAGTATTATTATGCTATCAGTATTATATGTGTACATAGCATATATATACTATCAATTTATTTTAGCATTATAATTCCTAATATTATTTTTTATGCACTGTACTCAAAGAGTTTCATTGCTGTTGTGTATGGTGATGACTGAATAAAGTATTATTATTATTATTATTATTAAAAAATATATATAATTGTCGAATTGTACAATAAAAGGAACTATACTAAGCTCGCAGCTATCTCAAATCTCTGAACTTTTATTTTCACCTTCGGCTTAGAGTGAATACTAAGCAGAGACATGAAAAATTCCATAGAACACATGTCTCAAAACGCAGTAAGATATCACTACATTAAAGTGTGAAAGAATGGAATGAAATATGTGAAAACTTGAATTATCTTCGCAGTGTCCTTACATTTAAAAATAATTGAAAGAGGTTACTTATGAATACATGTTATAATAGCTATCCTATTCCTTTTGATCATACTCAAAACTTTGATATGAAACCAGCTTTTTTAGTCAGTTTTCTTACTTACTTTTCTTTCTTTAATAGGAAACCAGCCACCAGTATTATGCATTTATTTTATTATTATTATTCCCATTATTATTTTCATGCACTTTATTATTAATATTACTGCACTGTTTTAAACAACAAAACCAAAAAATTACATTAAAAAAATAGTACTGTGATGAGATGATATATAAGAATTCAAACATTATATTGTAATTATCAGTTATCTTATTGGTAAAAGCCATATATGCCTAGGGCATCGGGCTGCCAAAATGGATCTGATCTCTGTATATATGTGTATATATGTGTAATAGCAAAATATTATGGTCAATAGAATCTTGAATTTTGAGAAGCCAATCTAAAGTTGGAGACACCTATAATAGCTATGACAGTCGAATTAACTTAGTTTTAAATCTTGCTTTATAAATTATACACCCACCTTCCAATTAAATGGTTATGACATCTGAATTTACCAACAAAAATGATATTTTAGTTCATGAAGTACTTTGGTTATAGCTTCCATTAATAGATAGTTTGTTATGGTTTAGTAGCAGGTAGCGGGGTACTATTTAAAATTTTACATAGTGGTCTGTCAATCTCCGTCTAGCTTGTAGAAATAATGGACATATATAATATCTGTTAAGTTGATATCTATCTATCTATATATCTGTCTATCTATCTATCTATCTATCTATCTATATATAGATATGTCTATCTATCTATCTATCTATCTATCAATCTATCTATCCAGCTATCTACCTATCTACCTACCTATCTATCTATCTACCTATCTGTCTATCTATCTATCCATCTACTTTTCTATCCATCTAACTATCCATCTATCTATATTACCAAATCATACACAATTTGCAGCCCTCCTATACATTTTTCCTTGAGAGACACTTACACAATGGAGAGATTGTGACAACAGTGTGAAAATGGCAGATGCTTTTCTGGAGGCATTCCATCTTTCCTTTATTGTGAAAGCCGAGATCAAGACCTTTTTAAGGAGCCTTAAGGACAAGCCAGGGCACATTAAGGCATGAAAGGCTGGATGGCCAAGCATTAAGGGAAGGGGACCATAGACAAATAGAAAAAGATCAAGAATCCCAAAGGAGAGCACAGACAACATGCAGTACCACAAGGGTCATCAGTGGCACCCATATATCAGGTTGGTTCATCAGGTACTATGAAGTTAATGTGGCAGCAATAGCAATAGTGGAAGTAGTAGCAGTAGTGTAGTAATAGTAGTATAGTAGTATAGTAGTAGTAGTGGTAGTAGTAGCAGTAGTAGTAGTAGTAGTAGTAGTAGTAGTAGTAGTAGTAGTAGTAGTAGTAGTAGTAGTAGTGTAGTAATAGTAGTATAGTAGTAGTAGTAGAAGTAGTGGTAGTAGTAGCAGTAGTAGTAGTAGTAGTAGTAGTAGTAGTAGTAGTAGTAGTAGTAGTAGTACCCCAATGGCATGCCAAATCGGGCAAGCGTCAACAAATAGAACTATTGGCCACCTTTGTAACAACATCGTTTTAACATCACTAAATGGTCTTATTAATGAGGGGATCTTAATGGTGAGGTGGTATTAATAGGAAAGTGGTCTTGATAGTGAGGTGGTCGTAATAGGGAGGTGGTCTTAATAGTAATGTGGTCTTAATAGTGAGGTGATCTTAATGGTGAGGTGTCTTAAATGAGGTTCCCACTCTAATAATTCAAGGAAAAATGGTTAATAATATTTAAAAAGCATTACAAAAACAAAACATGGTTTATCTTTCTCATGCAATAGGTTTACTGTAACTGGCTCAAACGAACACAGGAAATCTGATTAAATGACAAGCAATAGGATGAGAGTAATGTTCTTCAGCCATCTTTTGTTTCCTGTTATGAGCTTTGCAAAGGTCTTTTTAATTCTAGGAAATATTATTTCTGTCTGGAATATTGGAAAATCTGTGAGGGAAAATATGATATATTTTAAAGCTGTATATCTGCTAGTAACAATGCTGTTATTCTCATATTATGTTAGAAGGGATGCTATGTTTAGAAGACAAAATATGAATATAATTTTCTGCAGAATGTGATTTATCGTGCAATGGAAACTTCGCCATTAAGACCACCATATTTTTGGACACATGTATTCTTACCATTGTATTTCACCTATCTATAAACCACCTCACAATTATGGTTGGGGCCTAGCTCAGAGATAGCGCTCTGGGCTTCCAACCGCTGGGTCCCGGGTTCGATTCCCGGTCAAGCCTAAGTTGGATGGCTGTTTCCTCCTTCGTCTCATTGCCATGGTCTCTGCCTGTCCTAATTAGCCCATCTCGGTGCAGAAATACAGGACGTAAAGCCCTAATCACACACACACACACACACACCACCTCACCATTAGGCCAATAACATTTCAAAAGTGTTCTTAATGGCGAGGTTTAATTTTATATGTACGGTATTTATTGTCACCTCAAGTTTCCATTTTATAGCTATAAAACATGTTTTTCTTCCGTGTAAATTATCTATGGTAACTGATACTTAATTTGTATCAAAGAAAACTGACAAGAAAATAGAGACTAAACCAAAATTTGGCCAAAAAGTAGAAGATGGAGAACAGAAAAATTATCAAGAAAATTGCAAATTTTCGAAAAAAAGGGATATTATCCATAATACACTTGAAAGTAATCGTCGAAAACAATACAGCAAAACTGGGATATGAAATATAATAAAAGAGTAAAATTAAACGATTTAATGATGTAGAAGTTCTTGAAACCAATAAATATAGAAAGTCTTCGAGTTTAATTCATCTTTAAGAGAAATCTATCTTCCTCTCCAATTAGACTTGAACTGAGAACTCTAATCACTTCATAGCTTAATCTCTTGCAAAAGGCCAGGCTTCTCTCCATTTCATGTTGCTCATTTCCTGCAAATTTTGTCTTTCAAACGACATCTATGGGTCTTCACTTCCTGAAAATTACCCATTAAAATTGAGTTTTTAGATGTGAAAATCAAGCTAGGATGTTTCTTTCAGTTGATAATGTTTACATTTATTTGGCACAAAGAAGTAACACTTGTTGCATTACCCCAAAAGGTGTATAATTAAAGGTTATATCATGGGTTGATGAATTATATCCTCGATATATTCCCCGGAGACTCTTGCAGCGAATCCCGGGTCGAGGAAATATCCTGGTTGAAGGGGCGTATATTGGGATATTCTAAATCAACCCATGGTATAATGCTCTTTATACTCCACTTAGACTGTTTTCTTATTGTTCTAGGTGGGCAATAACCAACAAAAATGTTAGTTAACTCCCTCCTGAGTGCAAACTGAACTTGTCTTGCGTAATAAAGGCAACAAAAACAAACAAACAATCAAACAAATTAGTAATTATGCCCAATGGAGCATATGCCTCAAAGTCGGAAGTTAGCTAACATTTTTGTTGGTTATATCCCTACTTGCCTCGACATCGGGATATAACCAACAAAAATGTTAGTTAACTCCCTCCTGTTCGGGATATAACTATTACGCATAATACTACTGAGCAGACTATAGGTCACTTGCACTTCCACAAATGTATCTGTAATAAATAATCACTATTCTTAACTTTTCAGAAATAATCCAAATCATTTGCATTTATTTCTGAAGAAAAAAAAAAGCTCAACAACTTTTTGTTTACTTGTCATGGACCTCATTTAAATGACATCTTGCTCATTTGTATATACCTCAAAAAATGTATTACTTTTTAAGAGAAGTATTACAATACCATGACCAAAGCTGTTGTTCTCAAAGGTAATCTTAATTCTGGAAGTTTTTCAAAATTGTATAAAATGGAAAAGTAACCACCAAAATAAATTAAACGCTATCATCCCAATGAATACCTCAAAGTGTGTTTTAGTTGATTTCCCCTGGAATGAAATCACATTATTTCAGACTAGTTTTAATACCATCTGGATCATATGAGACATACATTTTTCAAATGACATTAATGAAGTATGTATGTCATGCTAATGAAGTATTTCTAGATTTATTCATTGCATACCCAAGGTATATATACAAATGTAATGGACTAATCAAAATGTATCAGTTAAAAATGAATTGAGTTAATTATTTTGTACATAAGAAATTTACAAAATACTAAATTTGAATTTCCAGGATAAATGTCATATATATCAGGGATGATTAAACTTAATTTCAAGGGCAACATATATCATATTATTTGCAAAATTAGATATATCTACATGTATATATGAAAGATAAAACTATATCAAGTTGTGTTTTAGTTGATTTTACTGGACTTAAATCATATCGTTTAACTAAATATTTCTGTCTAGTATTAATAACTTATGGTGGTATGAGACATTTTTCAAATGACTTTAATAAAGTATGTATAAATATATCATGCAAATGTAGTATCTATGTATAGTAAATTGGAATTTCTATGATAAATGTCATATATATCAGGGGTGGTTGAACTTATTTCAAGGGCAATGTATATCATATTATTTGCAAAATTAAATACATCTACATATATATATGTAAGATAAAACTATATCACTCCATTACAAGACACATGTTTTCTGAATATAAAATATTGATTTCACTATTACATAATTGGATCTTCCTCCGCATAAAAGCTGTTATGATCTCCGTGGATGACATATCGAATCAACACTTTATTTCCATACCTAGAACGAAGGAAACACCTTATTTTTTCTGCTTAGGAAGCCACGCTAAGAACATGCTGAAAATGATAAAATGAATGACTAGATTTACTTCAGATTCCAAATATGAAATTCAGATAAGGATAGACTCCAGCCCGAATTGGATTTTTATGGGATCGCACCAGAATTTTTAAGCCGAGTGAAATCTTATTAAGAAACCATATAGTGCGTATTTACAATGGGTGAGAGAAAAACAGGCACAGAAGAACAGACAGACATATATATATATACATATATATATATAGGCAGTAAAAATAACAAAGATGGACAAAATAGTCTTATAGATAGATAGATATATAAAGAGATAGAGAGAGAGCGATAGACAGAGAGACAGACAGATAGATAGTCAGATAGATGGATAGATGGATAGATAGATAGATAGATAGATAGATAGATAGATAGATAGATGGATGGATGGATAGATAGATGGATGGATGGATGGATTGATGGATGGATAGACAGACAGACAGATAGATAGATAGATATATATATAGATAGATAGACAGGTAGATAGACAGATAGACAGATAGTTAGATATATAGATAAATAGATAGATAGATAGATAGATAGACAGGTAGATAGACAGATAGATAGACAGACAGATAGACAGATAGTTAGATAGATAGATAGATAGATAGATGGATAGATATTCCATTGTGTCCTTTATATTCTATTAGATAATATTTACAATATGCCATTACACACAATTGACATTCAGTTATGATTGTCAAAGCATGACTTAATTTTCCCATGAAATGGCTTTTATGATTTGATTGTATTGCTTTATTCAATTAACCCGAACAATATATATATATATGTCATCTAATAATTGACCCAAACGACAAAATTGCTATAATCATTCATGCAGTACAACCTAACTGATCTCATTTGCCACAGGATGATGTGTATGATGGTGTGGACTCAAAGCCTTATCATCTCATCATTACGTCTGTCTCTTGCAGCAGGTCATATGAGCTGGTTAAACTTCAAGCCATTTCAGTTGCATTAAGCAATTAAATGAAATATATATTGAACATATTGGAGGATTTGAATGTTTACGGTTCATTTTATATATTAATATCTTTATACTAATATAAATATTAAACAATGCTATATTAGAAGTTTTGATTTTGAGGGGAACAGTATTTATACATTTTATGCTATCATAAAATATTATGTGGATGAGATACAGTGCCTTGCAAAAGTATTGGCACCCCTTCGAAATGAAGACATTTTAGTTTGTTTTAAACAAAAAAACTTGACTGAATGTAAATCAAAAGCAAATATCAGGAAATAACACAACAAGTAACGTTTCAAAACTGTAATTATCAAAAAAATCAACAGTAACAGAAGCCAACAATGCAAAAAGCAAAAAATGTCCATTGCAAAAGTGATGGCACCCCATGCGTTAATTCCATGTACAGTCAGTTAATATTTCGTTGCTGCACCTTGAGCATCTAAGACAGCCTTGAGTCGTTTTTGGTAGCCATCAATGAGCTTTTTGCAAACGGAAGGGGTAATTTTTTTCCACTCTTGTTGGCAAAAATTGACCAATTCCTCCAGGTTATGTGGGGACCTCTTGTGAACGGCCATTTTCAAGTGATGCCACAGATTTTCAATTGGGTTGAGGTCTGGGGACTGGCTGGGCCACTCCAGGACTTGATCTTATTCTTCTTGAACCATTCAGTGGTCACTTTGGCCATGTGTTTCGGGTCATTGTCCTGCTGGAACCTAAAATGTCTACCAAGCTTAAGATCCCGGACACTGCTGAGTAGATTGTCCTCAAGAATCTGGCGGTACTTGTCTCCATTCATGATTCCTTCAATCTTTGCGAGTTTTCCTGTGCCTGCAGCCGCAAAGCACCCCCATAGCATGACACTGCCACCGCCATGTTTCACAGTTGGCATCGTCTTTGAAGAATCAAATTCTTCGCCTGTCTTTCTCCATACATACTTCTTCTGATTAACACCATCTATTTTGGTCTCATCTGACCATAAAATCTTGGATCATTGTTCTGGAGTATCATCAATGTGGGCCTTAGCAAATTTCAGACAGTTTCTTTTGTGGGTTTCCTTCAAAAAAGGCTTTTTTCAAGCGACACGTCCATACAAGCCTTTTTTGTGCAAATTCCGAGATATGGTGTACTCATGAACAGAAACACCTGACTCAGATGCAGACTCCCGCAGTTCTTTCAAAGTCACTGATGGATTCTTGATGATCTCCCTCACAAGTTTTGAGCTCATTCTTGTGGACAGTGTTTTGGGATGGCCAGATCTTGGTGCCACTTTTACTGATCTTCTTGTTTTCCAGACATTAATGATATTCCTCACAGTACCACATGGCACAGAAAGAAGTTTGCTGATTTTCGTATAACCAAGTCCACTTCTGTGTTTCTGAATAATAAGTTTTTTCAGCTGTTCTGAATGCTCCTTGGTTTTCATGTTGAAAATTCAACATACAACATAAATGTAGGTTGTTAAGGGAACATCATTTATTAATAATGAGGTCGTCAGACAGATTTAAATTTGACTAAAGCTGATTGTTATTCAGTCTAACAATGCTAAACAACCATAAACAATTAAAAAGCAGTGATCAAAGTAAGTGGAAAACATAAATAAACTGTCTGCAATTATGGGTGCCATTACTTTTGCAAGCACAATTTTACACACATATGGATTTTATCTCTGTTAAAATCAACACTGACTAATGATTCCATAAAGAAATTATTTATTATTTGGTCCTGTTCCTTTCCTGAAATATTCATAAACCCCAGGTTATTCTGTTATTAAGAAAAATATCAATTTATTGCCTTTCCATGAGGGTGCCAATACTTTGCAAGGCACTGTAATAGCGTGTGCCCTACAGCAAGACACTTAGTCTTGAGTATTAAAGGAAAGTTTTTTTTTGGGGGGGGGGTTGGGCACATCTCACACCACTTTTCTACTCCACGTTCTCCGTCAAAACCACCTCGCCATTAAAACAACCCATTTTGAGACCCAAGGGCCTTTTACCTCTCTATTAAGACCATCTGATTAACATTTTGCACTAAGGCAACTGTAGCTATATACAGTGAAACATCGCCATTAAGACCATTTTATACATAATTATGGCCTTATTGTTGGTGTTCATACAATTTTAAAGGAAATAAATACACTGGCAAGAGCACAGTTCTCACCAACAACTGGTGGTGAACTTAATAGTGGGGTTGTCTTGATAGCGAGGTGGTCTTAATATTGAGGTGGTCTTAATAGTGAGGTGGTCTTAACAGCGAGGTGGTCTTAATATTGAGTTGGTCTTAAAGCGGGGTAACACTGTACTACATGGACTGTCCAATATACTCATCCAAGTGCATGGACATTCATCTATCTCCATGTCTCATAGAACACAGTGAAGACCACGTATTTCGCATGTAAATGGTCATAACATTGATGTTGCTGTAATACTAGAATTGACGAAGAAATGTTGCTACAATAGGGTCATAGAAATAAGACATAATGGTCTCAATAGCGTGTGGTCTGTATAGCTTTTACATTACTTTCAATATCAGTACAAAAGAGCCTTTTATGCCAAAACCAAGTAGCATTCCAAATTGCCAAAGATAAGATGAGATGAGATGAGATGAGATAAGATAAGATAAGATAAGATAAGATAAGATAAGATAAGATAAGATAAGATAAGAAAAAAGATAAGAAAAAAGATAAGATGAGATGAGATGAGATGAGATAAGATAAGAAAAAAGATAAGATAAGATGAGATAAGATAAGATAAGATAAGATAAGATAAGATAAGATAAGACAAGATAAGACAAGATAAGATACAAGACAAGACAAGACAACCAAGACAAGATAAGATAAGATAAGATAAGATAAGATAAGAACATACGCACAAAGGCCATTAATTGACTATAAATAAATATTTAAGAACATATTTTGTAAGGGTGAATTTCTCAGTAATATACCATTTTCAGTAAATGCCCTTAGTTATAAACTATATACAAAACAGATATAAACAAATCAAATAGAAATTTAAAAACAGACAACATGCAGTCAACTAAAATTATTTAATTTTCCCTCCAAAATCGTGAAATTCACAGTCCACACCATTGGGAATAGTAATCACTGCTAGATGGTCAACATAAACACACAACATGGCTGCCAGAAGTCGGTGACCCAAATATTCAAATGCAATTTCCCTCTAGTGCGATCTCAGGTTTCTTGTAATTTTCCTGATTTCCTAAGCGTTTTACTCAAATTCCTTGGTTTCCGGAATAGGTGGAATCCATCTAAATACAGTCAGGCCCTGAAGTTTACACACACCTGAGCAGAATAAAGTTCACTTCTATTTCCCTAAATAAATAATCATTATTATTTACCTTCCAATTCGAATTCCAACCATTTTCATTTATTATTAGCAACATTATTTCAATTGGATGACGTTATAGACATTTAAATCATGACATTCTGTCAAATAACGTGGACACAAATAACGTGGACAGTGTAATTATGAACTTTTGGGCCCCACTGTAACACACCAACCACATAGCCACCCCAACCTGCCAGTTAACATGTCAACCACCTTGCCAAATGACCATCAAACCAACCACTGACTGACCGATTGACTGACCAAATGACTGTCCAACTAACAAACCTACTAACCAACGGACCGCCAACAAAATATAATCAACCCAATCATCCAACCAATCAACCAACCAGCACACCAACCACTGACTGACCGATTGACTGACCAACTGACCACCCAACTGTCCAGCCAACACACCTACTAACCAACGGACCACCAAAATAAATTTAACCAACCAGTCATTTAACCATCTATCCAAGACAACCAACCAATCAACCAACCAACCAATCAACCAACAACCAACCAATCAACTACACTCGATCCAACCTACCAGCACACCTACAAAGTCACATATCACAACTAACCAACCAACTGCATCTGGTCAATCCGTTTCAATGGCTACTGAAACTAGATGAAATGTTTGACCAGTCAGCTTGACAAATCAAATGAAGGAATTCACTCAACGGCCTTGACCAGTCCAGTGAAGAGGTCAGTCTAAACAGCTAAAATGTTAATGGCCCCATACATGGCCCCATACATGATTGAATATTAGGTTGTGTGGTCTGTATCTGCCACAAGACAGTGTAATGTGTTCTTGACGTTTGGCTTCACTGCTTCACATCTATTTGTTATATCCAATTTCAGTGGTCATAGATATATATATATATGGGAAGTTCAGCCCTCTAGGGCAAGTTTTTCTTCACTATCGAAGGTTGATTGATGGGGCGAGAGAAAGGAGGAGTCCACCCATGTTACACATTTACCCCTTGGGTGGTATATTTTCTTGCCTCAGCATAGACAATAGGCTTTACTGTATGGCATCAATTGGTCATCACTGATGTAGTCGGCTTTACTGTTAACATATAAATAACATATTCTTTTAAGAACATAGATGATATATACATATTTATTTCTTACCTATTGTTCAACCTTTTATGGGTGCTTGCTGCAACCATTTGCAAAAATTGAAAAACTGAAGAAAGTCTCTGAGGATAGTATGGAGACTCCCATATTGAACTCATTGTGGTATTGTGGCCGCTTTGTGCAAGACTCTGTGTGGTAGACATATGTTCATCTCTCGTTTCCTGAAATATGCTGCCGCAATTATAAACCATCCAAATGAGGTTTTTCGTTATTTGATAAGGTCATTACTGAACTGTGCAGAACTGGTGTCAACAATAAGTGAATGAGGAATTATAAGTATAACATCCTTTATACAAATTGGTCACAACACTAGGCTTTACTGTATATAACATAATTTTCATAGCCATATTTAAAAGGTATGTTCATAACAGTAATCTTTATATAGTATAACATCCATTATTTTGTCAATTATTTTTTCTTTGATTTTAAACTGTACAATTGTAAAAAAAAAAAAAAAGATTAAATAAATATATTATACAAATTTATTTGGCTATAACATAAGGCTTTACTGTTTAGCATATAGTTGTTATACTTAACTGATATGGTAATAACATACATCTTTACACAGTATAACCATAGTATAACATCATTAAAAGTTGGTCTGGTCATAGCATTATGCCTTAGTGGTATTACTGCATTATGTCTATTTGTGTCTACTTGTGTGCGGGCAATGTGTATGTATGGTCACAGACGTTTCGTGCTTTTGGTCAGCAATGAATCCTAGATACTGCATAAGTCATATACGCAATGTATAGAGTTGGTCACACCACTCCTCCTTGAGATACACTCTGCAGCACTCCATAGAGTCTGACGCACTCAGACGCACACTCTGAAGCATATTAAGGCACGTTCTGGCCCTTAAGAGACACATTTATGACATTATCCATCTTTGTGTGATGGTCAGCAGCAAATACACCTGGAGAACAATGTTTATGTAAGAAAAGATTAATTAACCTGATAATAGTCAATGTGATAAATTAATCATTTGTCTGCTTGGATATTGCATATCATGCAAAAGGGGTCAGGTCACGTGATACGTTTCTGTAACTTCACTAACGTAACTCTTTCTTATACAGCAGAAAGCATGTATTTTTCATGAATAAGTGTTACAAGCTTTATCCTTTATTTATCCTTTATTAGACGTTAAGGAGACAATCCTCTGAATAAACAATCAGCAGGCCAGTTTACAGTCTTTCTCAATTAACCCTTTTGACCGCAGAATTGAAATTCTGTAAGGGTAAGAGCTCAAACCAGTGCCATCATTGTAGTTGCCTGTTGCACCCATTACACCTGGGTGGGGTGAGGCAGTGGTTGCAGGAGGATCTGCCCAACTTCTCCATGCAATGATGGTGGCTGGAACCCTATCAAAATGTGGCTTTTTTTCCTTCTTTTTTTTTCCCCAGATATATCAATATTAAATGTATTGCAAAGTGAAATAGCTACCATGAAAGAAATTGCAAATAATTGAGTTATAGACTATATTTCTAGCCAAATTATGATAATTATATTTTTATCAATCATTCTTTGAAAATCTCCAATCTAACCATGTATGACAAAATAACGAAGTTTTCTTTTGTATTTAAATCTATTGTAGTAGCTTATTGTTTATTTTTATTTATCATAATCATAATTGGCGATATCTTTTTAAAAAGCTATTCTTTTTATATCTAAGGACTCTATGCAGTGCCGGGCATAAATAAACTCCACTGGGAAAAAAACTATTTGGGTAGCTATGGTATTGTATGTCATAAACAACAACTTAATATGAGTGCATGGCTGGCATTAATTTTATAAAATGATGTTTTCAGCATATCTGATAACATTTGTCATTATAATATATATATATATAAGATGCTTAACACAAACATAACACATTTTTATATAATACATAAATGTTAGTTCTCAAATTATAGTTGCTACAAAATAAAGCAATTTCTGAAGTTGGTTGTGTCCAAGGCTTCAACCCTCTAAATAAACCCTCTGTCTTGGATACCATATATTCACTCTGCATACAGAGTGCCCCTATGCCATTTTCTCAAATGTTGATTTATGATTTTGCAAGTTATGTAGCCTCATGTATTTAAAAAGTTTGATGGAAATGATCGACACCATGTATGCAAATTTTATGCTGCATAGAAACATTTAATGTTAAGATATATAGCATGCGATTATGAAATGGGTCTTAGATTTGTCAGCATGAGTGATAATGAAAAAGCAATATATTTTAACCCATCAATCACTTATTAAAAGCCTAGTTCAAAATGGATCAGATTCACTTGAGAAAAGATCATTTCTGACTTATGTGCAACAGATAAGCCCAGCGGAATGCTGTGTTAATTGGCATAACAGTGCTATATGAAGATATGCAAGTCACGGAAATAGAATTATTTGAATTAAATTGTATTATCTCCACTGACAACCAGCTTAATATAGATTAATCATAATAATTATATAGTTTCCACTCGTTTAAGATTTTTACAACATTGCAACGCATATTCATACTGTAAATTATTTTCCCCAAAAAAATTAAAAATTGACTTACCTTTGCATTTGGCACAGTAATGTCAAACATGGTGAAGCCCTGGTATCCACAAAAAGTCAATCATCCATTAATTCGTCAATTAATTCATCCTTTCATCCATAATTGTTCTTATGTCCTTGAGGAAGTGCAGTCTATGCTTTGGTTAATTAATGTTTAATCCTTGTGTTTTCACTAGCAGAGTCGACTGTAAAAGATTATGAGCATATTGTTTACCTTAGACTCAGTTCCTCCCAGTTTGCCCAGATCCATACTCTATCCATACATGCAATTAACATGCGCTGCCACGACGTTGTTTTGAGCCATAAAGCAACGTCTAAACGTCCTGTGACGCTGTGACGCTGTGACGCTGTATGGAACGGCCGCACCAACCTGTTGCACGTGCCAGACGACGTTGCTTATGACGCTGCGACGCGCTGCACTACTCTCCAGGTGACGCTGGCGACGCTACAGTTGCTCTGCCTGCTTGGTGTAGAATCACAGCAGTTGAAAATGCAGTCACTGTACACAAGAACTCTTCAGACATAGTCATAGTAAAATGTACATTTTATGTTCAGAGTTTTACAAGCCAAACTGAGCTAGACTGAGCTAGACTGAGAAGACCACCATTTAAACACCTTGCTACTTGCCAATAAACCAAATGATCTTGCAACAGCTGTCTAAAACCATAGTAAAACTCAAATCTTATGTTCAGTCTTTTACGAGCTAGACTGAGCTAGACTGAGCTAGACTGAGCTAGATGAGCTAGACTGAGCTAGACTGAGCTAGACTGAGCTAGATGAGCTAGACTGAGCTAGACTGAGCTAGACTAAGCAAGACTGAGCAAGACTGAGCAAGACTGAGCTAGACTGAGCTAGACTGAGCTAGATGAGCTAGACTGAGCTAGATGAGCTAGACTGAGCTATACTGAGCTAGACTGAGCTAGATGAGCTAGACTGAGCTAAACTTAGCCAGACTGAGCTAGACTGAGCTAAACTTAGCTAGACTGAGCTAGACTGAGCTAGATGAGCTAGACTGAGCAAGACTGAGCTAGACTGAGCTAGACTGAGCTAGATGAGCTAGACTGAGCTATACTGAGCTAGACTGAGCTAGATGAGCTAGACTGAGCTAGACTGAGCTAGACTGAGCTAGATGAGCTAGACTGAGCTTGACTGAGCTAGACTGAGCTAGACTGAGCAACACTGAGCTAGACTAAGCAAGACTGAGCAAGACTGAGCTAGACTGAGCTAGACTTAGCTATACTGAGCTAGATGAGCTAGACTGAGCTAGATGAGCTAGACTGAGCTATACTGAGCTAGACTGAGCTAGATGAGCTAGACTGAGCTAAACTTAGCCAGACTGAGCTAGACTGAGCTAAACTTAGCTAGACTGAGCTAGATGAGCTAGACTGAGCTAAACTTAGCTAGACTGAGCTAGACTGAGCTTGACTGTTCTAGACTGAACTAGACTGAGCTAGACTGAGCTAGTTGCCTACTGGAAGCCAGCTACAACTAAAGTACCCAGATATTGATTATTACGCAGCTGGGTGGCCTAATGGTAAAGGAATCTACTAATTCTGTATTGGCCAGCTCTGCTGAAGGTCCCGGGTTCAAATCCCAGCCCTCTTCATGAGCTACATCCCAGCTGGATGTCGATCGCATGAGATGTTAAGTTTGAGGTGCCTTGTACTCAGTGTCTATGCTTAGGCAGGCAAAAGGTACCCATGGGCTAAATTTGTAACATGGGGTCCATGCCAAGCAGCCTTAGCATCTCATCATTACGTCTGTCTGCAACTGGTCATATAAGTTGACTTAATTTCAGACACAATAGTATTGAGACATTATAGACATTACGCTATTTTTTTGTCAATTCTAAGGCTTCAGAAAAGACTGGGATTTAATGCAAAAACATTTTTTTAAATTGAATATAAATGATGTTTGTCCACGTTTTTCATATTTTTAAGATTAAGTTCTGGACATGATTTACCTAAAATTAATTTAACTTCCTTTAAAAAATTTAACAATAAAAAATTCGTCATATTAACAAAAAGTAGTCATATAACTTAAGTCACTTTATAAGATAGTCAGCTTGACAAAATATTGGTAAAGATGTAGTGTATTTCATTATCTTCATTCTCTTTTCTTCATAATTTATCAATCATGCCTAAGGTTAATACAAAATAATTGCAAGAGCTGTAAGTGGTACTTTATAACAATCTAGTCAATTTATTTATATGTTAATGGCGCTTTTAGTTCTATGAATGAATTATAAATTATGTGCAAACTTTATTGACTTTAATGCCTTTGTATTTCAACCAGGGCCTCATTGAAAAAAATATTCTGAATGAGCCACCCTTGAGAAATATGTTCTAAAAAAAAAAAAAAAAATTTAAATATCGTTATTATAATCACTATTGGTTCAAAATGCATTTCCTTGTAGGTGAGGTGTCCTACTAATGAGATACTGATTTTTTATGAAGTGGCACTTTTTTTGTTTACCTTATGTGCTAAATTGGTGGACTCAAAATTGAGATGGTCTCAAATGTGAGTGCTAGTGTTTAAGTAAAATTCACAAGGAATGTTCACATGATTTTTAATTACACAGTTTTTTATACAATCCGTGAAACATGCAGCACAAAATGGATATAAACTATATGCAACCTGCACTCCCTAGCTGCATAATGACTCCTCTAATGATTTTGACTAATTACAGTTATTTTCCACTGGAGGACTAACTTATTTCTAACATTTCTGCACCTTTTGTGCTCTTTCATGCTATGTATTTAGCAGGTGGGTGGCCTATTGGTTAAGCTGCTAATGGCAGCTGGTCATATAAGCTGACTAAGCTTCAGACCCAGTAGCATTGAGGCATAGACAAGCAGTATTCAATTAAATCAAATTTGTTATGAATCCTACTATAATAGTATGTATCACCTGACAAGAACACCAAATATAACCACTGGTAAATCTATCTTTGCAATCAAACTTAAACAGTCACTCAAAATACAGCATGCCTTGACAGTCCCAGTGTCTATGCTGAGGCAAGTAAAAGACCCCACCCATGGGGTAAATGTGTAACATGGGTGGACTCATCGTGTCTCTCACCTCATCAATCAACCCTCGATAGCAGCAAGAACTTGCTTTATTAGGGGACTGCACTTTCCACATCTATCTGTCTATCTGTCTATCATCTGTCTGTCTGTCTGTCTGTCTATCTATCTATCCCACTGCATGTGTTCAGGTGTCGTTGGGTAACTGATAGAACTGCATGGCTTTACAGGAATAGATCAGTGAGACTGCTATTTTCTCCATCAGATAAGCCAACAGCTGCAGATAACAGAAATCTGCAATTCATTCCAAAAAATGTAACATCATCAAGGTCAAAAGAAAAAAAGAACTTGTGCTTATTGTGTGGTTTTATGGTTTTAGAACTTTGCCTTGTACTCAGTGTCTATGCCAGGTCAAGTAAAATACCCCACCCATATAGTAAATCACCATATATTTGTAACATGGTGTGGATTACACACAGCATATCATCTCATCATTACAACTGCCTCTGGCAAAAAACACCAAAAACAGCAGAAAGTATGGTGTGGACTCCAAGCGTTATAATCTCATCAATATGTCTGCCTTGGCATAAACAGAATCTGTCATGTTGACAGATCTTGTGTTTTTCATGGCTAATTTGTGTTTGTCACAGTGATTTGTTTTTTGTTTGTTGTGGGATTTTGACAATTTCCAGGGTCCATGAACAAATTGTGTCACGTTATATTATATTATGCATTTACTTGTCATACTCGAAGTATACTATACATTATAAATGAAATAATTGGTATAAAGAATAGAAATCAAAATAAATCAATTTGTACAAAGGAAGTTCAAAAGAGCCTGAATAGAGACATTGTTCCAAAATGGAATGTGGAGTTCTGAGCTCATACATCTTAGAAGTTCTTTGATTGCACAGACCACTTATACATCGCCTCTATCAAAAACTGTCTTGGGAAGTGGCCATATTTTCCCCAATGTAAAGTGTTCCTGTCCTCTTTGTTGACAGTGGCGATGAACGATATCAGTCTGTCGTCTGTTTTGCACATATTCACCACTGTCTGTATTGATGATGTAATAATATATCTCTTTGCACTCCATCTCGTCAAAATTTGCAGGAAACGTGTGTGAGTTGCAGGGTGCAGGCGCAGGATACGCCTGACGCACCTGTTCCATGCTTTGCAGAACGATTGTATGTGTTTGTCTGGAAGCCTCCAGGAGCTGCAGCCATAAAAATGGCAGCATTTGGAGTGGAACACAGACAATAAAATGTCACTCCGAGCATACGGGAGTGTTGTAAGTAACGTTTTTCATAATGATTTTGGGAAGATTATAAGAATGTTGCCGCACACTTTTCTAGGGTCCACACTTTCATACTGCGACAATATGATCTACAATATTGTGACAACATCATACAAATGTTGTGATAAGATTGTCACAATATGCTTGTGTTTGCAGGGTAGTGGCTTCAAGAAAAGCCCCAATAACATTTGTTAAGCCTCGTTGGGAGTAATAGCGAATCACTTCTTTAATAAGCAGAGTGCTTATAGCAGTATTCTTTCCAGCGTTTTCAGCCGTTCTACATTTCGTGATATAAAAAGTAGATTCATGACCTTTTCTATGGCATTTTTCAGAGTCATTCCCCGTTAGTTGGAAACACTTAAAGGTCTCCACGTAGGTCCTTGGAAATAGAGCATATGGTTCCAAGTAAGATGCCCTCCGGTTGGTGTCCAAGTATTGCCTGGCTCAATCCAGCCAAATGTTCATATAAAGCACTACCACCTATGATTGGGTGATTTGAATTCAGTCCACGGTCGCCATCACATTTACTGGATTCCAATGCCTCAGGTAACTCGGTGGCTTGAGATATATAATGTTCGACATCAGTCAAGTTTGTTTGTCCAGCGCAGTTTAGCAACTTTCTGTATTTGTCAGCCATATGTTTAGCTATTTGCATGTAATCTGTCATTCCATTAATATTAGGCGGAGTTGGTCATTTGTAGTTAATTTTCTTCAGCTCATAGAAAAGATCGGGAGTTCTGTCTTTGCTGATTGTACTAGCCATGTTCTCATATCGAGAGGACAGTTCCTTTTTCTTAGCATATCGCACAGCATACATGTATTCCTTCCTGGCCTGTTTCATATACTCATGTACAATTCCAACCAGTGGACGTCCATGCTCTACCCATAACTTATGCCAGTATTTATTTTCCACTTGGTAGGGTTTGACCAGTTCATTCCAACCATGATTTAGATTCCTTTCATGTTTTGGGTTAATTCTAGGCAAGTGTTGTGCAGCTGTGATGCAGGATTTAATAATGTCATCACACCAACTATCTATAGCATACTTATGTTCACTTTTTGCACATTGCAGGTCCCTACATTTCTCTACATCTAAATAATCTATGCTATGAAAAAGATGTAATCCTGTCCTGAATGCTATCAAAACATTCAGAGCTTTTGACAATGTCAAAGTACAAAGAAGCAACCAGCATAACTGGTCTGTGATTATAATTGCACGAGGGTCACACATAGAGATCTTCAGCTATCTAAGCCAAATATTTGAAAATAATGTTCACGGATCCCTGGATGAGCATATTGAGAAATACTCATGCTGGAACAGCGCTGCTGAGAGTTTCAGATTATGGACGGCTGAGAGTTTCAGATTATGAACCTTAATCCAGGAATACTTTCGCAGATATATATGTGGGGTCCTTAAAAGTTGTGTCTGGGTTAGGGAAGCTCAATGCTACTTTTAATTTAAATATTAAACATTGTTAAAGGGCATTTAACTTTAGGTAAATCTCTCTTGTGACTCCATTATCTCCGCATGTAGTTAATACATATATTCAATTGGAATTTTATGACAGTGGCCACATACCTAAAAAAATGACCAAATGAAGAGAATATGTCACACATGATGCACAAATTGCATTAAAAGTGCCTTCCTGGAAAGATTCTAATGCCTTCCAATATGCCTGACATGTGTTTGTTGCACTAGAAAGTAGAAAATGACATACCACATCTGTATAAATCCTTGGGAGGGGGGGGAGGGGGGCAGAAGGGAGGATGTATCCCCCATACAAAGAGCACCTAGGAAAGGGGGGATTACAATGTCCATTCCTAGAAACAGTCCTATAAAAAATTCAACTAATAGAATAAAGTGATTCTTCAGCTTCTTATGGTTTTTTTAAATTAATTTAGTTAGGCAGGAAAATATTTCAATACATTGTACAATATTTAGATTGTGTAGTAAAAGTAACATTCCTCGTGAGTGTCCAACCGCCTATCTTTCAGAGTGTTGATACTGTTACTGAGCAGGTGCTAAGCAATACCTAGGTGCTGCGCAATAATATGTGCAGCTCCAACAAAACAGCGCTTCAATATTAAAAAAAGGGGTCTAATTAGCGCTTCATGCTATAATGATTGTGACCGATGCTGCAGATGTTCTAAAATATAGTCAACTTCCATTGTGAAAAAAATATTTTGAAATCCAAAAATTTGAATAATCAATGACTGATAAGTAAAACCCCTTGGCTCCAGTTCAGTTTCTGATGCTCATCTTTTTTGCTACAAAAACCCAAATATAACTATAATTCAAGAACTTGAGCAGATACAGATCTCAGACTGGTACCAAAATCTCATGAAGTCCCACTTTATATTCAATTACAATACATTCATATGGTCTAAAGTTAAATTTTTTTAGTTATTTCAGGAAATTTCATTTTTGGCAACAAAATTATATATGTCTTAACCTTATCACCCTTTGATTTTGAAATTCAAAGTACCTTTGAGCTTCCCTATCCCAGCACAACCTTTAAGGACCCCCCCTTTTTTTAATATCTGAAAGTTTACCAAAATTGACACGTTCTATTGGCAAAAGCCAAATTCACCTCGAATGCCATAACTACAGTTTGCACAAATATAGTAATCAAATGTTTTTAGACCTAAGTACTACCCTCTTGCAGGGATGGGTGCCCTCCTCCAAAAACGTCGGGGCGGGGGCCTAGCTCAGAGGTAGCATTCTGGGCCAACTGCTGGGTCCCGGGTTTGATTCCCGGTCGAGCCTAAGTTGGATGGCTGTTTCATCCTTCATCTCATTGCCATGGTCCCTGCCTGTCCTGATTAGCCCAGCAGGTGCAGAAATACAGGACGTAAAGCCCTAATCACCCACCCACCCACCCACCTCCAAAAACGTCCCTATTTATATTTTTATTAGAAATAAAAATGGGCAAGAGATCTCAAGTGCAGATAGCTTTCCAAATCGTATCAACCTCGGCGCGATGTCGGCAATGTTGAATCGATGTTGTACCAATGGCGGCCGATATAGAAACGATGCTGGACCAATTTGGAATGCTATCTGGGAGGGATCTCAGTTTTCTTTGATGTTTTCTTACCCAGCATTGAGAACAAGCAAACAGTGAATAACTGAACTATTACATTATTGATTGTCAACGTGTAAACTGATAACAGCAAACATTAACTTTAACAATTTGCACAGTTGCGCAAGAAATGTCAAAAACAAAGGGAAATGTCATAACACATTTGGTCGTGCAATAAACTACAAAAAACTTTTCATGGAAAATCCAAATCTGCAAAACCCCAATATACACTGCAATTTTTGTATATATTTTAAACTCATCAGATCTCTTTTTATCCCATCTCATCTCATCTAATCTCACATGATTTCACCTCACTGTATACAACCTTATTTCAGACATGTCTCGATGCTGCTATTCTGAAGCTGACAAGACCAGAAGCAAAAATAATGATGAGATGATAAAGCTGGGTGTCAACACCATGTTTTACATTTAACCCATTGGTGGGGTCTTTTACTTGCCTAAGCATAGACACCAAGCACAAGGCACCAATTTAACATCTTTTTTTTATGCCATCCAGTTGGGATGTAGCTCATGAAGAGTGCCCGGGCTGGCGATCGAATCCAAGACCATCAGCAGAGCTGTCTAGTTTGAAATTCACAGATGCCTTAACCACTAGGCCATCCAGCTGCTATACAAACCATCCAGTTGCTATCCTTTATACAGTATATATTAACCTTTTGCTTTAAGCTCAGTTTTATAACCTAGTTAGCATATAATCCTCCACTTTAAGCCTCCACTTAATTCTGCAGCAGAGGCCTCGTTCCCTGACAGTCAACCCTCCTTCTGGAGTCTGCTGCTGGTGAGAAAAAACAGTCTACTAAACAGGCTTCGTTAAAACTGCAAGCTTTGACCTTAAAGCAAAAATTCAACCAGGCTTCCAAGCGATTTCCTTGCCTTAACAGTTTAATGAAATTCAATCTAAGTTAAGCTAGGTCAAGAGATTGTCATAAGTTCATAACCTTCAGTAAGTTTCATTTTCTCCATTTTTGTTACAATTAATGGAAGTTGGTGAATATATTGGAAATTGGAAATGCCCCTGTATAAGAAAACATGAATGGCTGATTTATTTGTTTTAACGGAAGAAAATGAAAATTTCCCCCGATCAGTTGCAGGTTTTTTTAGATACAACAAAATGGCAAATTATATTGATTCAAAATACTTTTTAGAACTCAGAACAATTTATTCAAAATATCACATATTAAAATATGTACATTCAGGAGTGAAATTCTGCTGCTATCAAGGGCCACACCACAGGCGTTTGCCAACATACATGACATTGCTCAGTGATGACACACTTATACTTTAGCTAATACCAAGGCTACTGACTGCCTTAATTGGATTCTCATCTCAAGAGGCTGCAATGTCATTTGCAACCGCCAATCAGAATGTAGCTGAATACATTAAGAAATTCCCCGAGCTTGATGGCAATTATTTTGCTAGTTTACTAGTTAGACTTAAATGCAAACAAATTAGCTTAATAGCAGGCTGGCTTATGGCATTGAATGTCTAACAGTTTGATCCTTTGATGTCGGCTCTTCCTATCATTGTGAAGCAAGTGAAATTGTGTATCAATTAGATTTGTTTGCATTGATTACACTCAATTCTTAAACAAAGATTACTCAGTTAGGTGACTTGATTGGCTTAAAGCTGACAGCACACTGTGCTTGGGAGATATTGGCCAATCAGGAAGCACCATTATGTGTGTAGATGGTGAAAAATGCAAATTAGCTGCCATAAAAGATGAGAATTGAACATTTCCCAGCGTACAGGTAAGGAATTCTTTGTATATAAGTGGTAAATACCCATAAATAATGGAAGTTATCACTTAGAATAAGCAGAAAATTTGTTTGTGTGTATAATATAGTCATTTTTGAAGTGTTATATGATTTTATTGACTGAAATTGGCCCCATCATTGAAGGCAGTTGTGCAGGGGGAGTAAAGGCTGTTCTTGACAAAGTCAGTAGCCTTGGTCTTACAGTATACTAACTTGCTAAGTGTTGTCTTGATGGCAAACGCCTGTGGCCACATCCCAGTTAA
The DNA here is from genome assembly GCA_932294295.1 of Alitta virens. Lineage (NCBI taxonomy): Eukaryota > Metazoa > Annelida > Polychaeta > Phyllodocida > Nereididae > Alitta > Alitta virens. The sequence continues at coordinate 29,194,599 of OW028583.1, read as the reverse complement.
TAAACAAATGAACAAAATTTCAAAAATGCAAACCATGATAATTTTAAGACTTAAGTAATGACATAGCAGATGTATATTTATAGTCACAGTAAATGTAATGTCAGTGTTAATTGAAATGAAAAGGTTTTAGCAAGATTGTCGGTAAAAGCCCATTTTCAAACAATTTGACGTTGGCAATGATTATAGTCAGGGAGCAAGGTCATAAAAGGGGCACTTTGTTTTTGTACCACCAATTGTGCAAACAGAAATCCCAATTTTGAGGGTCTGACCCCCTGGCCATGAAGTTGTTAGTCAAAATGTAATTTGACTGCAGTGGTCCTTGAGGGTCCTTGAGGGTCCTTGAGTGTCCTTGGTTCGAATTTCAGCGCGGGTTCTCTTCATGAATTTTTGTGTCTGTTTGGTTGAATAAGAGGTTAAATTGGAGGTGCCCTTTATTCTCCAATTGCAGCTTTATCACTTGAAATACCGGGTGATACGGGCTGGGTGGTCTGCATTTCATACCACACCCAAATAAGAACGCTCAAGAAGTTTCTATTTCCAAATAAGGACGGAACGCTTACAGCCGTAATTATGCCGTTACAACTATAGTTGATGTGACAGATTAAAAGCAACTTTATATTGCAAAATTAATATAGCTACCTATTAAAACTAATAAAACTTAACTTGTGAAAATCGGACCATGATTAGCTGAGTTACGGCTTCACAGGAAGATGTTCATGATGCTGTTGACACTGCATTCATTCGCATTTCCCATGTGAAATATGGACTTCTTATTTGTATGTTTTAGTCAATAACTCCATCATCTTTCTTCCGATTAAAAAAAATTAAAAGTTTCAAATGGCTGAAATTAATTGGGAAATAAGAGCAATACCACAACATATCCCAGATCCGTTTAACAGATCAGACATGGAAGATGCTACGCACCCACCTCATCTGATCTGTCAAACAGATTAGTGACTCGTGTGGTTCTCCTATAGTATTCAGTGTCCATGCTGAGGCAGGAATAAAACTCAACCAATGGGGTAAAGGTGTAACATGATTTTACTCCAAGCCTTCATCTCATCATTACATCTGTCTGTGGCAGCTTGTCACATAGACTCAAGACGAATTGATTTGCCTTCATACAATAATATAATAATAAGTGGAAACAATCAATATACTCTATTTATAGTGTATGAGAGGCCAGGAGGAACACTCTAAGACACATTAATAGCATCGCTATCAAGTGCCCTCCTGGTTTCCGAGTGGGCAAACAACTGTCCAAAAGCTATTGATTACTGTTATATAAACAGTAAGGTTGTCTGGAGATATCCTATGGTCTCTCACAGCTTAAATCTACAAACAATAACAACCAATATGAATAGTGCAGAAGCACTTTGAAAGACTGAAACATTTGCATATACTGATGAAAGGCCTCCCAAAATATTTTATTATTTATGATAACATGGGACAGATTCATATTTCACAAATTCACATAATTTTGATTGCAGTACACTACCAGTAAAAGTTATTGAACAAAATAGTTCATTCAGTACTTTTACTAACTCAAAAATTCATAGAAATTGAAGTATATTTCAGATATACAAATTAATATGCTAATGTTTAGGTCTTGTAACTTATTTTCTAATTTTAATTATTCTTGATGAAAATTTAAATCTATAGATATACTCTTGGAAAACAAGATTAAACTGTCAAATGATTTTATATGCATTGTGATACAAATGTCTGGATAATTTTTGGACTTTCTAATTTAGCTGAAATATAATACTTAAAAGCAGCCTCATAATTTTAAATCTTAATCTTTCACACATATTTGCATTTGTAATTTCTGGCAATTGCTATATGAGAAGATTTTATGTTAATTGTAGCAACAAAATGTGATTAAGTATCATAAAAACTAGGAATATTAGAAGTCATATAAATTAATGTTCAACAAGTTTAACAGTAATGCTATATTTTTTAATTTTATAAAAAACCAATACTAACAACGGGAAAACATTGCTTAATTCATAAAACTATTTCTGTTTTAATTGCAAATTAATGGCATTTTCTGAGGACACTCAGCAAGTTTTGGTTATTTTCGGCTTCTTCCCTTAATTAGCAGCACATAATCCTGCACGATGGCACTATTTTTCTGCAGCTGGGGCATTAATTCCTTGTCCAATTAGGGGTGGCAGTAAACAGGCACATGTTGCGCATGGGTTTTAATCAAGTTCTTTGTTTTCTCATTAATTTTTCAGGGTGAAAATGAGTACCACAGAGATGTTTGGTAAAACTAATTTGACAAACAGACAAAATTTAATGAAGACAGACAGACAGACAGCCAGACAGTCAAACATTTTACAAGACAGGAAGATGCACAGTAGCTTAAAATAGCTAACTCGTTAAAGTTTAAAAGATAACACAAAGGTGAATTACGAGGAGAGGAGAGGAGAGGAGAGGAGAGGAGAGGAGAGGAGAGGAGAGGAGAGGAGAGGAGAGGAGAGGAGAGGAGAGGAGAGGAGAGGAGAGGAGAGGAGAGGAGAGGAGAGGAGAGGAGAGGAGAGGAGAGGAGAGCAGAGGAGAGCAGAGCAGAGCAGAGCAGAGGAGAGGAGAGGAGAGGAGAGCAGAGGAGAGGAGAGCAGAGCAGAGCAGAGGAGAGCAGAGGAGAGGAGAGGAGAGGAGAGCAGAGCAGAGGAGAGGAGAGCAGAGGAGAGGAGAGCAGAGTAGAGCAGAGCAGAGCAGAGCAGAGCAGAGATTTTCTTTTTTCCTTTGCTTGTGATGTCGTATCTTATTGGACCAATGAGATTCAGATTCAGATTCTTTTTATTTTGCCAAAAAATAATAACAATTTATTTTCATTTATAAACATTTGTTTCGCAAGGAGACCTCACAAAGATAAATATATTTTATCGCTAGCATGAGGCCACCTGGAGAAATCCATTAATATTACATAGTGAACATTAAATCAAACACAATATGGAAATTACTCTTCTCAAGTTAAAGAATATATTGTTGAAAAGTATTATGAAGAAGCAGTAGGATGAACATTAGTACGTATATAGCAATTTTCAATACTGCAGTCTGCGGAATAAGATGCTCCAATGCTATTCTTCATATATATTGTATATCATTGAGTTAAACAGACAATAATTACACTATGAAGGAGACAACTAAGCAAAAGATGTTATATATCTTGGACATCAAAGAACACTTTTTGTAAGGGGGGGGGGGAGATAATAGCATGCAAGACATGATGTTTATCACAGGTGATTGGGTACTTCTTTATACCTCTCCCACTGAATTTTTCAAACTGATAATATTTATACAATATGCTCTTGAGGACACCCCCAAGGCAATTAATCATACATGATAGATTGTAATTTATGGTAACATTTTTTAGCTCATTTTGTAATATTTTTTTGTAACATTTCGTTTTCTCCTGCATACATACTGCATACATCTGATCATGTGATCATACTGTTTACAATTCTGTATTCAATCTTTTATAGACTTAGATTGATATAAGGTAAAAGCTTATACGTAGATGGTGAATTGTTAGTTGTGATATGATCAATATGGGTTAAAATTATACAATATAGGGATGGGTGGGAGGGAAACAAGTAGTTACATTTACTTTATGAACGTCTGAAGCCAACACTGTATAATGGTAGTTATAATCAGACAGACTTGAAATACAAAGAGACGACTGTGTCATAGACAGATGGACAGAGAGATAGACAGAGAGATAGACAGAGAGATAGACAGAGAGATAGACAGATAGATAGATAGATAGATAGATAGATAGATAGATAGATAGATAGATTTACAAAATGCAGCCCTCTAAGGCAAGTCATTGCCACTCAGGAGGGTTAATTGATGAGGTGAGAGAGAAGATGAGTCCACCCATGTTACACATTTCCCCATGGGTGGGGTCTTTACTTGCCTCGGCACAGACACAGAATACAAGGGACCACCAATCTAACATCATATCCGAATGACATCCAGCTGGGATGTTTTTCATGAAGCCAGGGATTGAACCTGGGTTTTTAGGAGCAGCTAAGCGTCTTACCACTAGAGCACCCAGATGCACTTTGATGAATTAAGGAACACATAACAGTGATGGCCTCGATTTTGGCAGATGATGGGTGTCTCATAGTTCCGCCAGGGGGCGTCTGGGTGTCTACCTCCATCTAGTGGTTTGTAGAGGAATAACACTGTAGGATTTTCGGCAACATCCTTGTAGGCAAAAAACTAAGCACTCAATAGCTCTCAATTGATTTACAGTTTTACCCATTATCCATTGGCATGCATTTAACATTATATATATGATGATTAGATAACAATAATGATTATATAAATTAGATACATTATTGATAAAAATAAGTTTTTTTCCTTTTTTTTCCAAAAAAACCCAAAAATAGTACACCCAGGCATAATTATTCATTTAAGATTAGATGCATTACAAAGCAAACAGATAATTACAATAAAACATGGCAGATAACGATAACACTTATTTTTGCACCTGAAACTCATGAATTATCATAAATTACAAATTCAGTCTAATCACTAATTATCAAACTCAAACATGATTTAAAACAAACTCTAAATTTGCATAAAAAGTTGTGTCAAAAGCCACAGCGCCCAAATATTCAGCTTTTGTCCTGTTGTAATGGAAGTATTCCAGGCATTGGTAAGCTATATGATTTGTGCTCATAACAATTTTATTAAGGAAAAGTTCAGGCCTTTGTGGAATTAAATACAAGTCTCCGACACTCATGAGGCAGATATTTCTCAGAAATTTTCCATGACATGTTTTGTTGCTGTCCTTGTTCCATTCCCATCTTTTGTATCTAACCATTGAAGGGTGCTTGAGTATTGAACCTACTTCACCTGAAAATGAAATATCCAAAATTATTTTCCATCCAATAATAATGTCACAATAGTTTCATGGTATCCCAGTCAGTGGCAGTCACAAGAATGATCTCCATCATCAACTGATTGAGACTGACTCATCTTTTCATATCTATCGTGACATTTTGTATTGTAAAGCTTTCGTATTTATTTATTTCATTTTCATCTTTTTTTTCCTCGTCTCTTTTTTTTCTTATTTCTTAATTTTCATGATTATTATTCTACTTTACTCTTTGACCTTATTTCCTATTTTCCCTCTTTGTTCTACCTGTAAACCAAATACACAATCTGGCATTCTGTATGCACGATATGTATATGAATGTTATGAAATCGTTACGCTATGCTCAAGCACCTGTAGTTGAGAGTTTATTTTTCTAACCTAAAGAACTTTTTAACCTAAAGAAAATTAGTGAGCTTGTGTCTTTTTAACCTCAATAACTTACCAAGATGAACAAGCTTGTGGCTTTTTAACCTAAATAACTTACCAAGATGAGCACCCGGTACACCTAATTGAGGGCTGTGTGCCAATGACTGGAAAAATGTCTCATCCGGTATTTTGGTGTCCTTTACCCAATTATTGAAGGTCGCCGCCGTTTGGTTTTCAAACAGAAAGTTGACAAAAGCTCTTGGAAGAACGACATGGACAGCTCCTTTGGCGATTGTGATATTATATGGCGGTGGTGACTTCCTTTTATTTGTGCCGAAAACAAACTTTGTGCGCTTTTCAAAAGATCTGCAGAGAAATGAGATGTAGAAAATGTATATGTTTTCTGTTGCTTCAAAGCTTGCAAAACTATGGAGAAAACTACCTCAGTCACAGGTACAGACTTAGAATTGTGATGGGTGGGTGATCTGGACAGACAGGTGTCAAGGCAATCAGGCGAAGGATGAAACGACCGTCCAACATGGGCTGGATTTGAACCCAGGACCCAGTGGTTGGCAGCTCACCGCGCTCCCACTGAGCTAGACCCCTGGTCCTTTATTAGAATTGTGATGTTCTCTAGTATTCTCCTGTACACTAGCTAACCATACTTATATATCCATACCATAGCCAGACATTAATGACCTTACAGGTTAAAGTGTTATTAACTTCAACTATCCTATACCGCTCATTAGAAAAGAAAGTATACTTCAACAGCTTCACTCTTTATAAACTTTTTTTTGTCTTAGCTAAACTTGAGAGGACGTCATACGAATCCAGGACTCTCATTGGGCTAGGGACTGTCTTAACCATTGGGGGTGTCCAGGATTCATGTGACGTCCTCTGAAGTTTAGTTTCTAAGTCTACGCATTCTACTGTAAGGTATTACTATTTATAATATAATCAATGGCTGGATTGTCAACGAAAAGAGATGTTTATGATCTCAGGATTTTATATTATTGTATTTATAAATTTTTTGCAGAGAATAGTATTTCATAAACTTTCTGTTACTAGCAACCAGAAAAAATAAATGGATGTAATCTCAGGTTTTACATACTTGGTCATATAACCATTAACATCAGCTGCACCATTGTAAGTCTTTAAGATCTTCACCAAGGCAAGGTTGGTCTTCAATGGAAACTCCTAAAAATGGGTAGAATAGGCTAAAATAAAGATAATAATGATTTATGCTCACTATTTGTATTTATAACAATGGAAATAAATTGGTTCACTGCTAAACTCACAGATTCAGAAACTAAACAGCAGAAGATGTCATGTGAATCCAAGACTCCTACTGGCTCAGGCAGTCCCCCAGCCAATTGGAGTCTTGGATTCACATGACATCTTCTGCTGTTTAGTTTCTGAATCTGTGAGTTTAGCAGTGAACCAATTTATTTCCATTGTTATAAATACAAATAGTGAGCATAAATCATTTCTAACAGAGATGCTACACAAATTAACTTATTATATATATATATATATATATAGCTACAATAAAGCATCACCTGGCCAGTTAGATTAATAAAGTATCTCCATTTACTGCGTTTTAGCAATTCTTTCATACAGACCAGTTCTGCCTCTAATACACTGTACATTCCCCATCGGACACTGATTCGTCTTGATGAGAGAAAAACATTTTCAAAACAGTTTGCTATGGTGGTTATGGCAATAAAAGACTCCTGTTTTGTCTGAAATAGTAAAAATATCATATTATTATATTTGACTAAAAAAATTGATACTTCCCAAAGAGCAATTCTAATAAATTAATTCTTTATATACATGAAACTGCATGGCAGATCAACAAATTACCTATTTCTATAATATAACTTAATCTGTGGCATAGGTTCAGAGCCCTGAACTAAGGGACTATATACAGGGTGCGGCCTAAAAACTTGCACTGGGCTTCTCCTCTTTGGGGATAGCTCTAGGTTACTCAAATGCTTATGAGGTCTTTTAAAGTTTTGCCACATTTAGTCAGGGGTATAAGAAATTGGTCAGTGTGATATTTTTGATCTTGTAATGTCAGACAATATCAGTGTCTGAATTATTGAGAGGGTGCATGGTGCTGGGCTTGAGAGACACATGTCACAGAAGTCATAATTCTGTCTGCTTGCATGGTGTCTCTAGTTGAAGAAAAGTTTACAAATTAGAGATTTCCTAGTTAATACACCTCTGAAGCCACCGAAAATATAATATTTGCAGAGAATCATCCTCCTTCAGTGTTTTCTATACATGCATATGTATATTATGGTATTGGATGATAAGAAGGTTGGTTTCAGTTTTGATCCAGCAAGGTCATAAAGTTAAAACAGAGATATATAATGGTATTCCAGAGGGACTTTTTGAATCTACAACTAATCTGGGAAAAATCACATGATTTTCAGGAAGATGGGCCAGTTAATAAGACAGAAAAGACAGAAAATTGATCAGAATCCAAAATGGCACTTTCCACCTCAAAGGTGTCAATGGTCTGCCTTCTTAATAAAAATGAATCTATTTGTCCTGTTTTTGGTGGCAAAGGTCAACAAAGCTGACTGTAACACATCTGTATGATCAGTGACATAATCTAGTGCTTGTATAGCAAAGGCCGAGGTGAAAATGACCCGAAGGTGTGATAAGTGTACATGTGCTATATTTAGATCCATATTATCAATAATTCGTGAGGAAACAATAAAATATATTAATAAAGATATTGTAGGACTATAATTACTTTCGTGTGTATGACTGCAGCTGCATGTGATGATTATCACTTGAGATAATAACAGAAGAGGTAGCAGTAGCTGCTGGTGCAAGTTTTTATGCTGCACCCTGTATATATCTATATATCTATCTATCTATCTATCTATCTATCTATCTATCTATCTATCTATCTATCTATCTATCTATCATTATGATTCAGCAAGGAGAAAGTCGGCCAAAGCTGTGCTGACATATTAACAAATATTCATATATATTAAAATAACAGTATCACATGTAGTTCAGAAATATCAACTATTTTATCAAACTTATTTACAAATATATTTTACTAGGGTAAAATGCTCAATTAGTAAAGCTGTTTTGCAGCAGTGCCCTTTAAAAACAAATATAAAAATATCATAAAAATAAATATGCATTATTAAAATAAAATGCAAAGTAAAATCATTGAAATATAAAACGTTTAAGATTCACTTTAAAAGCATCATCACTGGTGAGATCTTTCATGTGACTAGGAAATACATTCCAGAGTTAATGTTGAACTATGACACATTGTGAAAATTTACAGGAGTCTTCGTACTTCTGAGAGCCACTAAAGTAAATTACCAGTTATACTATCCAAAATTCGTAAAATAATGGGGAATTAAAAATTGCACCCAGAAATAAATTCATCTTACCTTTGAATCGACATGTAAACAATAGTAATTGTTAGGTCTATATATGGCCCGCAGTAATCTGTGTACCTGCTCAACGTCTTTGTAAACTATGAGGCTAAAAGCAATAGAGAAATCTTGCTCCTCAGGACTCGAATCCAAAATAAATCCATCTTGTAGGGTTTCACACTTGGCACTTGTGTAATACGAGTCTGGCTTTAATTTGTAGCGATGAATATTTTCATACAAGCCATATACAGCTCTGAGCCTTTCTTGAGACTTGTTGTACATGTTTTGGCAAATGGATGAAATGTTCGCAGACATAAGTGGAAGCTGGGCGACTAATTTTTCTGAAACAAAAAGACAAAAATAGCAAATGTACTATAAAAAAAACCAGAAATTTAAGCAATGAATATTGGCCGAGGTGTAAAATTGTGGTTATAGACCTGTGAACTTATTCAGAAAAGCAGAAATGTATTGCACTATGATTTTGCAATGTACTAGGTACAGTAATAAAGTTATATAGCATAGGATAGATAGGATAGATAGGTAGATAGATAGGTAGGGAGGTAGACAGAAGGATAAAGTTGTTTTGAAATGGAGATGTCATCACCATGAAAACCAACCAGAGTGAGGCAGAACAGATAGAAAAGTGAAAAATCCCTCATTGCCACAAAATAGTTTGCAAAAAAAAATATATATAAATAAATAATAATAAAGTTGCTTTGGTGAAATATGCTGCCAAAATTGTTGTGAATGACCAATGGAAGGTATGATAAAATAGGTATAGACAGGTTATATATATATATATATATATATATATATATATATATATATATATATTTATATATATATATGTTTATTATACACTTCACTGAGTTATATACAATTGACAGAAATAATTAAGCAAATTACAAGTAAATTAAAAAAGATTTGAATGAATTACAAATTAATAAATCAGTTGAGACAAAGATTTAAAATAAAAATGCATCTTTCAGATTCACTGAGAAGTCCATCAAGCTGACCAGTAAGCATTTTTAATCACTTGGACAATTGACAGTTCACTTGCATCACATTTGTATGTAACAAAGTTTGCCTTTGTGCGCATTAGACTTGATGCAGGCAAACTGTACCTTTTACGAATCACTATCAAGTTAGCATCAATCACTGTTTGTCTGCAAACTTTTGCAAGGTCTACAAGAAATTTCACCTTAGGATTTTCACTTTCAGCCATTCGAGAGTACAGGCGAACACAGCTATAACTGATGCTATCCATGGACAGTGGAATTCCTGATAATTCCGCCAGATATCTAGTGTGGGTCATGTGAGGTAGTTTCAATGTGAGTAGTTTCAGCAATCTACTCACACGTCTGTAGAATGATTGTGAAATTTAGGCACCGACCCATCACGTAAGTTCCATGATTCTGACCCATAAAAGCAGCAACATTGCGACTGAAACACATTCATCAGTGCGTCTGACTTAACACCCTGAAGTGTTCCAATCAAACTGTTTACTCGTCCAATAAACTCGGATGTCCTTTTTCTAATTTCTTTTGCTTCAGTTAGGTCTGATGACACAATATTATCAAGATGCTTGGCTTCTTGTTGCCATAGCAGCATACTGCCATTCAGATAAACAGACTGTTTGCTGTGCAGGTTTGGTCTACCAAACTTCACACAGACTGTCTTTCTTGGATTAAATTCCACATGATAGTCCTCGCTGAACTGCTCAAAAATACTTAACATTTTCTGAAGACCTGGTACAGTAGGGATGAGTGTGATCACACTCATGCATTGCATATTTAAATAAGAAACAAACATAAACATAGTAGATGTTGAGGAGTCCAAAATAGAGTTTTGTGGGATGAGGAAATGTATATGTATAATATTTTCCAAATCCTACAAAACTCCACCATCCACCATTGCTTAGATTCAGATTTTCTATTTAGCATAAATGTACATTAGTATTATTTTCATTACAGCTGTTGCACAAGGAGACCTCACTAACATAACATAGATATCCATTAATATTAAATTTACATAAAATCAATTAAATTCAAACGCAATATGGAAACTACTCTCATCATTTTTTATTTGATCAGTGATCAGCGTAGGCAGTGACACCAAAGTACTTATTTCTTACCCAGCATCCAGTGCCATCATATTCCAACTTTTGCAACATCTCATCAATATATGCATTGAACAACACATGGGAGACTATGCTGCCCTGTCTAATTCCATTGCATGTTTTAAAACAATCTGAATAACCATCCTGCCAAGCAGTACGTATCCACTGGGACTCATATGGATTTAATGAGATCCTAAGATCCAGTGCATATTGTTGTGCTCAGCTTTGGTTTGAAGGCAAACTGGAGCTGTGAAGTGTTCAGTTTGTTGTTGTTTCTAATAATAAACACAAGATCAAAAAGTAATGAAAGAACATAGAATTCTACATCTTTTTAATCTCCATATGATACGAGTCACTCGCATGAATTTAGTGACTAGAAATGTAGCCATAATTTCCATCCAATTTTTCATGTTTGAGCCTCATGTGATAACGATTTCATTATAACTGCTGCTACATGGCTCATAATGTTTATATCTGAAGGGATGCTAATTTAGAGATTCCTATACATATCAGCAAAAACATTTGCAATATCATGTGAGTCACATAGACCATTAATGCCATGTTTGGGCTTGGGAGTACATTTCATGCGCTTTATTTCTGCAAAAAAGTCTCTACAGATATTTTCAGCCAAAGCTGAAGCCATTTCTCAACTGAGTCTCTTTTCTTTCAGCCCTTCTGACCACATAAAAATACTGCTTCCTGGCATTCTTCATGTGCTCATAAAGTAATCCATTTTTAGGCTTTCCCGCATTTCTCCATGTATTAATCTCAATCCATAACATATCCTATTATTAGCAGAACTCACAGAGATAGAGATACTTACTAAGATTGTTTTTACAAATAATCTTCTGAGCATTTGTGTAAATTAGCCGTGACATCACTGTTGTTTGTGTAAATTTAAGCTGTGGCCAGATCACTCCTTGAAAATGGCTTAAATAACCTAACTATGGCACATTTGTCTTCCTCAAATAAAATGGAGCAACTTTGAATTGAGGACCATATGTTAAAAGTGCCTGGTTTTATTGTATCAAGGTATTTATTAAATCTTAACAGTTTCCCCCTCCAACATCAATGGACTCGTCCATGTTAGTCTGATTTCCCGGAAATTAGCATGGTTCATTTTGGTCTTAGGGATGAAAGCTTATGGAAGTTTTCACTAATATCTGTTGGCATTCCTGAAAACTAATGTGATTTGAATTGGTGACTATGGTGTTTTGACTGTTAACCTCACTCTTTCTGTAATTACACAAATTGGATCTGTCAAGGTTTCTTGCATTTAAAGCTGTACACTGTAATTACAAATAGGCCAATGTTAAAATTAATATAATTTCTCATTGTCTGTGACAAACTGTTTTAAGCAGCAGACATGCATTTAAAAAATGCTTCACTCACTGAACCTATCAATTATGTATGTTAATGTGGTGAAATGAAACATGATTATATTTATAAAATGTGGATCTGAATTATAACAATATATTTGCAAAACATTTCAAAATTTTCTGAATAGACAGTTTTTTAGGCTGCAAATAACAAAATACTAAAAGTGTTTAAGTACTTATAATATATATTAAAAAAAGATGCTTGTCGATTGCACATACATATTTATGATATATTAGATAAATTTCTTACAATTCACCAAGGTATATATTTCTTCAGTGGTGGTAAGTGTAAGCCGAATATAATTTACAGCCCAGTTCTCCTGCCCTCATGGCCCAGTTCTCCTTATCGGAGGGAGAACTGGGCCACTTTTTCTGAAATATAGTTTTCTCTTTGTACAAGAAGTGGTTTAGAATTCTTTCAAAAAGGCACCTAAGATTATAAGACTTTGAGAAAAATTGAAATGTGATAAATGGCCCAGTTCTCCTTACTTTCCCCTATTATACGTCACAAGATACATTGTGCTTTTACCAACCAAATTTGTTTACATCATCTTAATAGCTTGATCAGCCTTTTGTGTTGCAAATGAACCTGTATTCTTTATTAGTGTAACTCTCTGAAGACTTATAAGCCCTCAGGGGTTTCTGTCCCTAAAATTGTGTATGAAATGATGCATCGAATTGATAATAAAAAATAAAATAAAAATAACATAATAAATATTTTATACAACTGTACAAAGAAAAATCCTAGATATTTGACATTTAAATAATTTACATAATCAGAGCTTATTATGATCCCTTAGCATTGCCATAGTCAAAATGGAGAGGGTGGAGGTAAAATTTCATAACACTGTCCTGCCTCACAAAATCTTTGCATTACAATATATTCTGACATTTTGACTTGATAGCAATATTTTCATACAGACATGTCATATATAATCAATGGTAATCCACAAATGTAACAACACCAACATGGGACCTTGTATGGTGCTCAACTTGGTATCTAGTATCTAGGTATCTGATGTGGTATCTAGGTATCTGATGTGGTATCTAGGTATCTGATGTGGTATCTAGGTATCTGATGTGGTATCTAGGTATCTGATGTGGTATCTAGGTATCTGGCATGGCATCTGCCATGGTTTCCGGCATGATATTTAGTATTGTATTAAACTAGGTTGCTGACCAAGCAAAAAGTCAGTCGGGAACAATTTGACAGGTCAAGTTGTAAATGTTTTCATTGACACTAAAATCACTAGAGTTATTAATAAAGATTTTGATGGTGACCAATTTCCAAGTCATACCATCCATCTGTTACTGTTAATGAATCGGATGGTAGCACCGCCAATGTATTGTCAAATACTAATACCAGCTCATGTACATTAGAGGATCCATATGTAGATTTGTTAAACTTCAGTTGGAAAAATCGTAGAAATAGTTTTTTTCTCATCTCAACATTAATAGCTTGTCAAATAAGTTTTCAGAAATTTAGGAAATGTTATACAGAAGTCATTCAGATATACGGTTCTTATCAGAAACAAAACTTGATTGTTCATATCCTTGTGCTCAATTTAGTGTTTTCTTTTGCTACACTTAGATTAGATAGAAACGCTCATGGGGGCGGCTTACTCTGTTATATTAAAGAATCAATATCACACAAAAGCAGGTCAGACATTGCTGTAAACTCTGAAGGAATCGAAAGTATAGTTATCCATGTCAAATCAAACAGCAGTAACATTTTCTTTATTCATATTTACAGGCCCCCTAATATCCATATTAACAGCATTGCCTCCTGTATTTTTCGAGACCACAATAAAAGAGCAGAGGTATCACCACTGTTTAAGAAATGTGACCTGCTGTCAAAAGAAAATTACAGGCCCCTTAGTATTCTCACCTCAACCTCTAAATTGTAATGTGCGACCAGCTAATAGAACTCATCTCCTCTTCCCTATCAATAGATCTTTCGGCTTATAGAAAAATTAGGTAATTTAGGAAGCGAATGATCACAGCTCGGAACTAGCGTTCTCCAAGGATCTCTTTTAGGTCCGCTCCTCTTGAATATCTTTATAAATGACTTTTTGACCTTCAAACCTCATGCAATGTATACAATTATGCAGATGATAATACCTTGTCATTCTCACACAGTAACCCTGGAAAAATCAAAGAAAAAGTTGAACAGGCCTCTACGCAAGCAGTTAAATGGTTTCATGTTAATTTTATGAAGGCTAACCCATCCCAGTTTCAGGCAATATGTATAAGTAGAGATAATATTAACATTGACTTTGATATTGGAGGAAAATTGATCAAATCAGAGACAAACGTTAAAATTTTAGGTATCAATAAAGAAAACAAGCTGAACTTCAACTACCATGTTTCAGTTATCTGTAAAAAAGCAGCCAGACAAATAAATGCATTTCAAAGGTTGTGCAAATATAAAGGACCACACCAGCAAACTTGGGATATATGAATCGTTTATATCATCATATTTTGTATATTGCACAGTTGAATATAATACTTTCACGGTACAGGAAACTTGAGAAAATCAATGAAAGGACAATACACTTTTAGTATGCAATGACTATGAAAGTTTGTATAGTGATCTTTTCAGTAAAACAGAAAAAATAATTCTTTATGTTACTAGGAAAATCAACTTAGGTGAATTTGTTTACAAGACCCTTCACAGTACAATATGAGAGACAAGTCAAAATTAGTAAAGCCACCACACAATACTATAAAATATGGTATGAAATCCATAGCATATCAAGGTGCCTCCGTATGAAATGATTTACCTGTTCAAATTAAGGAAGTTGATAAAAATGCAAACTTTAGACAATTGTTAAGACAGAGTAACTACTGGAATAACTGTCAGTATAGGAAATAACTTTATGAAGAAAATTAAATTTCATTTCTCATATCATTTGTAAATATTTGTCATCTTGTTGTTTTTGTTATTGTATTTGTCGGTTAAAAGCTACTGTAGCTTATGTTCTTTGTTTTATTGTCACCACCAACTGTAAAAAATAAAGTTTTATATTATCTTATGTTATCTTTGACTGGCATGGTATCTAAACTTGGTATGGTATCTGGCATGATAAGGATTGATCATTTAAATAAACATACATTTTGTAAAATAAGAATATTAATTCATAATTGTAAAGAATATATCAATAACTTACCTGATTTTGCGAATGGTGTATTTGTAGATGAAGTTGTTATCCAAAACATTTCTTCTGTATGATTATTAAAGGTATTATTCCATTCTTTTGATTCTGTAAACCCCCTATTTTCTCTCTTAGTAAAAGTAAATAAAAGGTTCACAGGCTGAGTAGCACTCCTTTCTGTAGTTTTTAATCTGGCTAATTTTGCATAGATATAGTCTATATCAGTCAATCCTCCCAATAAGATATAAATAAATAATCCTGCAACAAAGGTTTTCAATAAGCATGAAGCCCTTCCCATTTTGTATTATGTCCGTGTTAGGCAAAATATGGGTTAACTCTGGTTGCCACTTCTGTTTGCATCGACTATTATACAGGAAACTCTCATTGACCATTGACTATTTGGTTTGAACTTATGTGTGAATCAACTGTAATTGTTTAATCAGCTCCGTGAAAATACAATAGTTCGCATATTTTACAAACTAACCAGGATATTCCATCATCTGAATAAACAAAATAGTGCGATATTGACAAGAAAGATGTATAACCAATATAAATTTATACAGAATTTTATTTTTAAAGCGAATACTATATGCAGTTTGGCATGTTGATTTGCTGTTATAATTGCTGCCATAGAATTCCTGAAAATTTAGATTCTCAACTGGTTTATGTATACCAGTATTGAAAGTGATGTCATTTATATAGTTAATATAATGATATTGTATTGAATTTTTTTGAACGTTCAAGGGCTCACCCGTAACACTGCTGATCCAGATAGTGTCATATTATTCAACTCCTAAATTCTAACAACCAAGCAAAATGCACATAGAATACCACATGATAGGACAATAAACTCTGATGTTAGTGGGTGATATTGCCGCTTAAAAAAAACATTAACCAATGTCAATAACATTGACCAATTACATTTGAATATATTCTTTAAAATATGCATAATTCGTGCATTAGCAGCTGATTTTCACATGCATGGTCATCCATTAATTTGTTGTTATTTTGAGCTCTGTAATACTTCAATGCAAATGCATGGCCTCTGAACGGTTACATTGATAAATGCATCTGTTTCATGAATTTTATCCTCAAAATTGGGAACACACGAGGTCGGGTCGGTCTGAATGGCCTGCATGGCAGAACAAGAAACATGCACTATACAAATTGTTTATCTATTTAATACCGTAGTTTAGTGAACCAGACTAGACTTAAATATTAACAAATAATATAATTATTCAATTGGTATAATTTGGTTAATTTATCACAAAATTAGTGCTGTTTAAAAACACAAATGTGCATAAAAATTTATAATAATCCTGTTTCATGGACCACATAAGAACATAATCCAAAGAGCGAAAAGAACTGATCTATGATATGCATATATATCATACCAATCAATATATACTGTAGAATTCAATAGTATCTCTAGGAAGGTATACATAACATGAAGGCATTGTCATTGATTAAATTTCCATGGAGTTCTTAAATTTCTAAAATAATAAATATTAACATGATATCCCAACCCTGTACATGATAATAATATGTGAAATACATCAAACTCAAGTTGTTTCATAAATGACAGGCCATTGCATGCTTATAATTATAGATTTCTCTTAATTATTAATTGAATGCAAATGCTGTTATAATCAATAAGTTCTGGCTGTTTAGTTGATGTAGTCATTTGTTATCTTAATGGAGATACAGTGAGTTGCCTACTCACCAGTTTACACTGTACCAAATTGGTATATCCGGGTAATACTATGCCAGAGTAGCAAATTATTAGGCCAAGATTGATGCTCCCAATTGTAATTGATTGACAGCTGGCTCATTGAAACATGACAATGTTTTGGTTCTAGAATTGCATTGCTTAAATTTAATTGCACTACACATACAATGACTATTACTAATAACCACTGAGTGCTGCAGAAAACACAATTTGACTTATTATTATAAGCTTTATTCGTATAAAATATACACTGTAAAATTCAAGATTAATAACAAAAACAAAATATTTAAAAACAATGATTCGCACCAAAAAATCACCAGATAATCAATTTGTGGCTAAATGTCTATTATATCACAGATATCTTTTTTACTCATCCCTGATATGAATTATGATGTGCCATGGATTTTTGAAAGTAATACAAATTGATTGATTGATTGAATTATAGGGTAATTTTATATCTATCTATCTATCAAAAAAAGCTAAAATTTCTTATTTTATAGAAGCTTGTCTGTTGATTTGAGAATTCAAGTGGTCACGATTTAATTATAATTATTTAAAAGAGATGCCCAGTCTTTCAGGCAATCAGACATGGCGATTCTTAACTATGCCTATTTTAAATTTTAGGCTATTTTAAGGTATTTAATCTGTTGCCCTTGTCCTTATAACCCAAACAACATTGTCAGGTCAAATGAGTATCAATAATCTGACTGATTCAATCCAAAGCCATAAATAGTCACATGATTAATTGGAACTATTTCAGTGACCTGACCTTCTTTTGAAAAAAGTCCAATCCCTTTGTCCCAATATTGCAGAATGGCAAGCTGGGCAGTGTGTGTGAGTTGGTCAATACTGAAAACAACTTCTGCCGAAGTCCTTATGTGACATAGATCAATAATTTGCTTTGTTTGAAAATCGTAGATCAACTATCCAAAAATGATTGAATTTGCTCAACGAGCCAAGAGTTTTGACCAACAGAGAGATTATCCTAAAATGTTGATTACTCTGTTTTATAAACAAGGGTTTTAAACAATTACAACCAATTTGACGTGGCACAGGCACTTTGAAAGACAGAAAAAACTTAACAAAATGCTTGTGATCGACAATGAAAATGACATAGTATATACAAATGATGAGAGAGGCATTTACAATGACATTTGATAATTAAATCATTGCATATTAAAACCCATCATTTTAAAGTCATCAAATACAATAACACATCAATTAAAATCATTTAGATTTCATCATTTCACAGTATATGCAATAATTGAATGCTATCTGGAGCACCAATGTCATTGGATCATCATTGCATGCTATCTCAGCATTTCCCAGATATCAGTCCAGATCGACGTGACGTTGGCTGATATCAATTGGATGTGGATGATGCCAGGAATAAGTCATGTAGATTCTTGTTATCCATTTTGCCCTGTATTGGAGAGTTTTTCTTTTTAACCTAAAGAACTTACCAAAATGAGCAAGTTTGCAACTTTTAACCTAAAGAGTGAGCTTATGTCTTCATAACTTAAAGAACTCACCAAGATGAACAAGCTTGTAGCTTTATGACCTAAATAACTTACCAAAATGAGCACCTGGTACACCTAATTGAGGGCTGTGTGCCAATGACTGGAAAAATGTCTCATCCGGTATTTGGGTGTCCTTTACCCAATTATTGAAGGTCACCGCCGTTTGGTTTTCAAACAGAAAGTTGACAAAAGCTCTTTTTTGTAACATTTTGTTTTCTCCTGCATACATACTGCATACATCTGATCATGTGATCATACTGTTTACAATTCTGTATTCAATCTTTTATAGACTTAGATTGATATAAGGTAAAAGCTTATAGGTAGATGGTGAATTGTTAGTTGTGATATGATCAATATGGGTTAAAATTATACAATATAGGGATGGGTGGGAGGGAAACAAGTAGGTACATTTACTTTTTGAACGTCTGAAGCCAACACTGTATAATGGTAGTTATAATCAGACAGACTTGAAATACAAAGAGACGACTGTGTCATAGACAGATGGACAGAGAGATAGACAGAGAGATAGACAGAGAGATAGACAGAGAGATAGACAGATAGATAGATAGATAGATAGATAGATAGATAGATTTACAAAATGCAGCCCTCTAAGGCAAGTCATTGCCACTCAGGAGGGTTAATTGATGAGGTGAGAGAGAAGATGAGTCCACCCATGTTACACATTTCCCCATGGGTGGGGTCTTTACTTGCCTCGGCACAGACACAGAATACAAGGGACCACCAATCTAACGTCATATCCGAATGACATCCAGCTGGGATGTTTTTCATGAAGCCAGGGATTGAACCTGGATTTTTAGGAGCAGGTAAGCGTCTTACCACTAGAGCACCCAGGTGCACTTTGATGAATTAAGGAACACATAACAGTGATGGCCTCGATTTTGGCAGATGATGGGTGTCTCATAGTTCCGCCAGGGGGCGGGCGTCTGGGTGTCTACCTCCATCTTGTGGTTTGTAGAGGAATAACACTGTAGGATTTTCGGCAACATCCTTGTAGGCAAAAAACTAAGCACTCAATAGCTCTCAATTGATTTACAGTTTTACCCATTATCCATTGGCATGCATTTAACATTATATATATGATGATTAGATAACAATAATGATTATATAAATTAGATACATTATTGATAAAAATAAGTTTTTTTCCTTTTTTTTCCAAAAAAACCCAAAAATAGTACACCCAGGCATAATTATTCATTTAAGATTAGATGCATTACAAAGCAAACAGATAATTACAATGAAACATGGCAGATAACGATAACACTTATTTTTGCACCTGAAACTCATGAATTATCATAAATTACAAATTCAGTCTAATCACTAATTATCAAACTCAAACATGATTTAAAACAAACTCCAAATTTGCATAAAAAGTTGTGTCAAAAGTCACAGCGCCCAAATATTCAGCTTTTGTCCTGTTGTAATGGAAGTATTCCAGGCATTGGTAAGCTATATGATTTGTGCTCATAACGATTTTATTGAGGAAAAGTTCTGGCCTTTGTGGAATTAAATACAAGTCTCCGACACTCATGAGGCAAATACTTCTCTGAAATTTTCCATGACATGTTTTTTTGTCCTTGTTCCATTCCCATCTTTTGTATCTAACCATTGATGGGTGCTTGTTAATTGAACCTACTTCATCTGAAAATGAAATATCCAAAATTATTTTACATCCAAAAATATTGTCACAATAGTTTCATGGTATCCCAGTCAGTGGCAGTCACAAGAATGATCTCCATCATCAACTGATTGAGACTGATTCATCTTTTCATATCTATCGTGACATTTTGTATTGTAAAGCTTTCGTATTTATCTATTTAATTTTCATCTTTTTTTTCCTCGTCTCTTTTTTTTCTTATTTCTTAATTTTCATGATTATTATTCTACTTTACTCTTTGACCTTATTTCCTATTTTCCCTCTTTGTTCTGCCTGTAAACCAAATACACAATCTGGCGTTCTGTATATACGATATGTATATTGAAGGAATGTTATGAAATCGTTACGCTATGCTCAAGCACCTATAGTTGTGATAACTTCAATTTCAATTTTTAATTTTTTTTATTATGGATTATGACCAATAATAACCCGTAGAGCATTGCAAATCGGGCAAACGTCATTACAACATTGGCTGCAATTGGAACAACATAGTATCAAAATCGCCAACAGCGCCCCGGATAGCCCTCCAAATCAGCTCAGCATCATTTTAATGTTGTCCACCATCACTACAACAATTTATCAACAGAGCCAATGTTCTATCTGGTGCGCCGATGTCATTCCGGTCCAGCACGTTATCTGGGAAACATGGGACAACAGCTGCCAAGACCAACATTGGATCATCACTGCATGCTATCTCAGCATTTCCCAGATATCAGTCCAGATCGACGTGACGTTGGCCGATATCAATTGGATGTGGATGATGCCAGGAATAAGTCACGTAGATTCTTGTTATCCATTTTGCCCTGTATTGGAGAGTTTGTCTTTTTAACCTTAAGAACTTACCAAAATGAGCGAGTTTGCAACTTTTTAACCTAAAGAAAATGAGTAAGCTTGCGTCTTTTTAACCTAAAGAACTTAAAAAAATGAGTGAGCTTGTGTCTTTTTAACCTCAAGAACTTACCAAGATGAACTAGCTTGTGGCTTTATGACCTGATCAACTTACCAAAATGAGCACCTGGTACACCTAATTGAGGGCTGTGTGCCAATGACTGGAAAAATGTCTCATCCGGTATTTGGGTGTCCTTTACCCAATTATTGAAGGTCACCGCCGTTTGGTTTTCAAACAGAAAGTTGACAAAAGCTCTTGGAAGAACGACATGGAGAGCTCCTTTGGCGATTGTGATATTATATGGCAGTGGTGACTTCATTTTCTTAGTGCCAAAAACAAATTTTGTGCGCTTTTCAAAAGATCTGCAGAAAAATGAGATGTAGAAAAAGTATATGTTTTCTGTTGCTTCAAAGCTTGCAAAACTATGGAGAAAACTACCTCAGTCAGAGGTACAGACTTAGAATTGTGATGGGTGGGTGATCAGGACCGACAGGTGTCAAGGCAATCAGGCGAAGGATGAAAGGACCGTCCAACATGGGCTGGATTTGAACCCAGGACCCAGTGGTTGGCAGCTCACCGCGCCCCCACTGAGCTAGACCCCTGGTCCTTTATTAGAATTGTGATGTTCTCTAGTATTCTCCTGTACACTAGCTAACCATACTTATATATCCATACCATAGCCAGACATTAATGACCTTACAGGTTAAAGTGTTATTAACTTCAACTTTCCTATACTGTTCATTAGAAAAGAAAGTATACTTCAATAGCTTCACTCTTCATAAACTTTTTTTTGTCTTAGCTAAACTTGAGAGAACGTCATATGAATCCAGGACTCTCATTGGCCTAGGGACTGTCTTAACCATTGGGGGTGTCCAGGATTCTCGTGACGTCCTCTGAAGTTTAGTTTCTAAGTCTACGCATTCTACTGTAAGGTATTACTATTTATAATATAATCAATGGCTGGCTTGTCAACGAAAAGAGATGTTTATGATCTCAGGATTTTATATTATTGTATTTATAAATTTTTTGCAGAGAATAGTATTTCATAAACTTTCTGTTACTAGCAACAAGAAAAAATAAATGGATGTAATCTCAGGTTTTACATACTTGGTCATATAACCATTAACATCAGCTGCACCATTGTAAGTCTTTAAGATCTTCACAAAGGCAAGGTTGGTCTTCAATGGAAACTCCTAAAAATGGGTAGAATAGGCTAAAATAAAGATAATAAAGATAAAAATCTATTTCATCAAATGGAATTCTGTCGAAGTAATTTTACAGGCAATTTCATCAACTTAGAATACTAAACTACAGAGGCTGTCATGTGACCAAAGACTCCTACTGGCTCAGGCAGTCCCCCAGCCAATGGGAGTCTTGGATTCACATGACGTCTTCTGCTGTATAGTTTCTGAATCTGTGAGTTTAGCAGTGAACCAATTTATTTCCATTGTTATAAATACAAATAGTGAGCATAAATCATTTCTAACAGAGATGCTACACAAATTAAATTATTATATATATATATATATAGCTACAATAAAGCATCACCTGGCCAGTTAGATTAATAAAGTATCTCCATTTACTGCGTTTTAGCAATTCTTTCATACAGACCAGTTCTGCCTCTAATACACTGTACATTCCCCATCGGACACTGATTCGTCTTGATGAGAGAAAAACATTTTCAAAACAGTTTGCTATGGTAGTTATGGCAATAAAAGACTCCTGTTTTGTCTGAAATAGTAAAAATATCATATTATTATATTTGATTAAAAAAATTGATACTTCCCAAAGAGCAATTCTAATAAATTAATTCTTTATATACATGAAACTGCATGGCAGATCAACAAATTACTTATTTCTATAATATAACTTAATCTGTGGCATAGGTTCAGAGCCCTGAACTAAGGGACTATATACAGGGTGTGGCCTAAAAACTTGCACTGGGCTTCTCCTCTTTGGGGATAGCTCTAGGTTACTCAAATGCTTATGAGGTCTTTTAAAGTTTTGCCACATTTAGTCAGGGGTATAAGAAATTGGTCACTGTGATATTTTTGATCTTGTAATGTCAGACAATATCAGTGTCTGAATTATTAAGAGGGTGCATGCTGCTGGGCTTGAGAGACACATGTCACAGAAGTCATAATTCTGTCTGCTTGCATGGTGTCTCTAGTTGAAGAAAAGTTTACAAATTAGAGATTTCCTAGTTAATACACCTCTGAAGCCACCGAAAATATAATATTTGCAGAGAATCCTCCTTCAGTGTTTTCTATACATGCATATGTATATTATGGTATTGGATGATAAGAAGGTTGGTTTCAGTTTTGATCCAGCAAGGTCATAAAGTTAAAACAGAGATATATAATGGTATTCCAGAGGGACTTTTTGAATCTACAACTAATCTGGGAAAAATCACATGATTTTCAGGAAGATGGGCCAGTTAATAAGACAGAAAAGACAGAAAATTGATCAGAATCCAAAATGGCACTTTCCACCTCAAAGGTGTCAATGGTCTGCCTTCTTATTAAAAATGAATCTATTTGTCCTGTTTTTGGTGGCAAAGGTCAACAAAGCTGACTGTAACACATCTGTATGATCAGTGACATAATCTAGTGCTTGTATAGCAAAGGCCGAGGTGAAAATGACCCGAAGGTGTGATAAGTGTACATGTGCTATATTTAGATCCATATTATCAATAATTCGTGAGGAAACAATAAAATATATTAATAAAGATATTGTAGGACTATAATTACTTTCGTCTGTATGACTGCAGCTGCATGTGATGATTATCACTTGAGATAATAACAGAAGAGGTAGCAGTAGCTGCTGGTGCAAGTTTTTATGCCGCACCCTGTATCTATCTATATATCTATATATCTATATATCTATATATCTATATATCTATATATCTATCTATCTATCTATCTATCTATCTATCTATCTATCTATCTATCATTATGATTCAGCAAGGAGAAAGTGGGCCAAAGCTGTGCTGACATATTAACAAATATTCATATATATTAAAATAACAGTATCACATGTAGTTCAGAAATATCAACTATTTTATCAAACTTATTTACAAATATATTTTACTAGGGTAAAATGCTCAATTAGTAAAGCTGTTTTGCAGCAGTGCCCTTTAAAAACAAATATAAAAATATCATAAAAATAAATATGCATTATTAAAATAAAATGCAAAGTAAAATCATTGAAATATAAAACGTTTAAGATTCACTTTAAAAGCATCATAACTGGTGAGATCTTTCATGTTACCAGGAAATACATTCCAGAGTTAATGTTGAACTATGACACATTGTGATAATTTACAGGAGTCTTCGTACTTCTGAGAGCCACTAAAGTAAATTACCAGTTATACTAACCAAAATTCGTAAAATAATGGAGAATTAAAAATTGCACCCAGAAATAAATTCATCTTACCTTTGAATCGACGTGTAAACAATAGTAATTGTTAGTTCTGTATATGGCCCGCAGTAATCTGTGCACTTGTTCAACGTCTTTGTAAACTATGAGGCTAAAAGCAATAGAGAAATCTTGCTCTTCAGGACTCGAATCCAAAAGAAATCCATCTTGTAGGGTTTCACACTTTGCACTTGTGTAATACGAGTCTGGCTTTAATTTGTAGAGATGAATATTTTCATACAAGCCATATACAGCTCTGAGCCTTTCTTGAGACTTGTTGTACATGTTTTGGCAAATGGATGAAATGTTCGCAGACATAAGTGGAAGGTGGGCGACTAATTTTTCTGAAACAAAAAGACAAAAATAGCAAATGTACTATAAAAAAAAACTGAAATTTAAGCAATGAATATTGGCCGAGGTGTAAAATTGTGGTTATAGACCTGTGAACTTATTCAGAAAAGCAGAAATGTATTGCACTATGATTTTGCAATGTACTAGGTACAGTAATAAAGTTATATAGCATAGGATAGATAGGATAGATAGGTAGATAGATAGGTAGGGAGGTAGACAGAAGGATAAAGTTGTTTTGAAATGAAGATGTCATCACCATGAAAACCAACCAGAGTGAGGCAGAACAGATAGAAAAGTGAAAAATCCCTCATTGCCACAAAATAGTTTGCAAAAATATATATATATAAATAAATAATAATAAAGTTGCTTTGGTGAAATATGCTGCCAAAATTGTTGTGAATGACCAATGGAAGGTATGATAAAATAGGTATAGACAGGTTATATATAAATATCTATATATATATATATATATATATATAGATAGATATTTATATATATATATGTTTATTATACACTTCACTGAGTTATATACAATTGACAGAAATAATTAAGCAAATTACAAGTAAATTAAAAAAGATTTGAATGAATTGCAAATTAATAAATCAGTTGAGACAAAGATTTAAAATAAAAATGCATCTTTCAGATTCACTGAGAAGTCCATCAAGCTGACCAGTAAGCATTTTTAATCGCTTGGACAATTGACAGTTCACTTGCATCACATTTGTATGTAACAAAGTTTGCCTTTGTGTGCATTAGACTTGATGCAGGCAAACTGTACCTTTTACGAATCACCATCAAGTTAGCATCAATCACTGTTTGTCTGCAAACTTTTGCAAGGTCTACAAGAAATTTCACCTTAGGATTTTCACTTTCAGCCATTCGAGAGTACAGGCGAACACAGCTATAACTGATGCTATCCATGGACAGTGGAATTCCTAATAATTCCGCCAGATATCTAGTGTGGGTCATGTGAGGTAGTTTCAATGTGAGTAGTTTCAGCAATCTACTCACACGTCTGTAGAATGATTGTGAAATTTAGGCACCGACCCATCACGTAAGTTCCATGATTCTGACCCATAAAAGCAGCAACATTGCGACTGAAACACGTTCATCAGTGCGTCTGATTTAACACCCTGAAGTGTTCCAATCAAATTGTTTACTCGTCCAATAAACTCGGATGTCCTTTTTCTAATTTCTTTTGCTTCAGTTAGGTCTGATGACACAATATTATCAAGATGCTTGGCTTCTTGTTGCCATAGCATCATACTGCCATTCAGATAAACAGACTGTTTGCTGTGCAGGTTTGGTCTACCAAACTTCACACAGACTGTCTTTCTTGGATTAAATTCCACATGATAGTCCTCGCTGAACTGCTCAAAAATACTTAACATTTTCTGAAGACCTGGTACAGTAGGGATGAGTGTGATCACACTCATGCATTGCATATTTAAATAAGAAACAAACATAAACATAGTAGATGTTGAGGAGTCCAAAATAGAGTTTTGTGGGATGAGGAAATGTATATGTATAATATTTTCCAAATCCTACAAAACTCCACCATCCACCATTGCTTAGATTCAGATTTTCTATTTAGCATAAATGTACATTAGTATTCTTTTCATTACAGCTGTTGCACAAGGTGACCTCACTAACATAACATAGATATCCATTAATATTAAATTTACATAAAATCAATTAAATTCAAACGCAATATGGAAACTACTCTCATCATTTTTTATTTGATCAGTGATCAGCGTAGGCAGTGACACCAAAGTACTTATTTCTTACCCAGCATCCAGTGCCATCATATTCCAACTTTTGCAACATCTCATCAATATATGCATTGAACAACACATGGGAGACTATGCTGCCCCGTCTAATTCCATTGCATGTTTTAAAACAATCTGAATAACCATCCTGCCAAGCAGTACGTATCCACTGGGACTCATATGGATTTAATGAGATCCTAAGATCCAGTGCATATTGTTGTGCTCAGCTTTGGTTTGAAGGCAAACTGGAGCTGTGAAGTGTTCAGTTTGTTGTTGTTTCTAATAATAAACACAAGATCAAAAAGTAATGAAAGAACATAGAATTCTACATCTTTTTAATCTCCATATGATACGAGTCACTCGCATGAATTTAGTGACTCGAAATGTAGCCATAATTTCCATCCAATTTTTCATGTTTGAGCCTCATGTGATAACGATTTCATTATAACTGCTGCTACATGGCTCATAATGTTTATATCTGAAGGGACGCTATTTTAGAGATTCCTATACATATCAGCAAAAACATTTGCAATATCATGTGAGTCACATAGACCATTAATGCCATGTTTGGGCTTGGGAGTACATTTCATGCACTTTATTTCTGCAAAAAAGTCTCTACAGATATTTTCAGCCAAAGCTGAAGCCATTTCTCAACTGAGTCTCTTTTCTTTTAGCCCTTCTGACCGCATAAAAATACTGCTTCCTGGCATTCTTCATGTGCTCATAAAGTAATCCATTTTTGGGCTTTCCCGCATTTCTCCATGTATTAATCTCAATCCATAACATATCCTATTATTAGCAGAACTCACAGAGATAGAGATACTTACTAAGATTGTTTTTACAAATAATCTTCTGAGGTTTGTGTAAATTAGCCGTGACATCACTGTTGTTTGTGTAAATTTAAGCTGTGGCCAGATCACTCCTTGAAAATGGCTTAAATAACCTAACTATGGCACATTTGTCTTCCTCAAATAAAATGGAGCAACTTTGAATTGAGGACCATATGTTAAAAGTGCCTATTGTACCAAGGTATTTATTAAATCTTAACAGTTCCCCCTCGAACATCAATAGACTCGTCCATGTTAGTCTGATTTCCCGAAAATTAGCATGGTTCATTTTGGTCTTAGGGATGAAAGCTTATGGAAGTTTTCACTAATATCTGTTGGCATTCCTGAAAACTAATGTGATTTGAATTGGTGACTATGGTGTTTTGACTGTTAACCTCACTCTTTCTGTAATTACACAAATTGGATCTGTCAAGGTTTCTTGCATTTAAAGCTGTACACTGTAATTACAAATAGGCCAATGTTAAAATTAATATAATTTCTCATTGTCTGTGACAAACTGTTTTAAACAGCAGACATGCATTTAAAAAATGCTTCACTCACTGAACCTATCAATTATGTATGTTAATGTGGTGAAATGAAACATGATTATATTGATAAAATGTGGATCTGAATTATAACAATAGATTTGCAAAACATTTCAAATTTTTCTGAATAGACAGTTTTTTTTAGGCTGCAAATTACAGAATACTAAAAGTGTTTAGGTACTTATAATATACATTAAAAACAGAACTAGACAAACTTCTATGCAACTAAATATATTTATATATATATATATATATTTTTTTTTTTTTTTTCATGATACCACATATTATAACTTTGACCATTTAAAATTCCCTTTAAAGTATAATATCATAGTTCTATAGTTTTTCACACAGTCAATGGTAAGACAAGAGCCTATTTTAGTGAATCATTGTAAGAAGTAAATTAAGTAACAATTTGCACTTAACTGATGTAACAGTTATTTATTATAAAAATACAATTAATATCATTCAAATATGCTCATACAATTGCACCTGTCCAGCTATTGTAGAACTTTTTTTTATACAAATATTCAAGGACTTTGTAGCTATCACCGTCTATTGACTCAATAAAACACCAAATTAAATTTCACATTCACGAGTTTAGGAAGACACAAAAATATGGTACAGCGCAGTGCAATTAATTATTTAAAACCTTTTGAGTGTTGAATACAAACAGTAAATTTGGGTAAGTAAGAGAATAGCCAAAATTATTGTCCACTTATTTTTTGGTATAATTTTTACATACAGTTAGTTTAATTTAAAACAGCCTGTCCAATTGAACCTAGTAAAAGTAAGAGAACTTTTGCAATATGACGCTACCAGCCACTAAACGGAACTGGGTCACTATAGCTGGCCACTCAAATCCGGATCCAAAAGTACATGCAGCACCATTTGGTGCATAAGTTGACACATATTTGTTATTTTTTGTTGAAAAGATGCTTGTCGATTGCACATACATATTTATGATATATTAGATAAATTTCTTACAATTCACCAAGGTATATATTTCTTCAGTGGTGGTAAGTGTAAGCCGAATATAATTTACAGCCAGAAATCGGTTGCTACAGATGTAGGAGTTCCCTATCAACAGATCTTTCGGCTTATAGAAGAATTAGGTATATTAAGAAGCGAATGATCACAGCTCAGAACTAGCGTTCCCCAAGGATCTCTTTTAGGTCTGCTCCTCTTGAATATCTTTATAAATGACTTTTTGACCTTCAAACCTAATGCAATGTATACAATTATGCATATGATAACACTTTGTCATTCTCACACAGTAACCCTGGAAAAATCAAAGAAAAAGTTGAACAGGCCTCTATGCAAGCAGTTAAATGGTTCCATGTTAATTTTATGAAGGCTAACCCATCAAAGTTTCAGGCAATATGTCTTAGTAGAGATAATATTAACATTGACTTTGATATTGGAGGAAAATTGATCAAATCAGAGACAAACGTTAAAAGTTTAGGTATCAATAAAGACAACAAGCTGAACTTCAACTATCATGTTTCAGTTATCTGTAAAAAAGCAGCCAGACAAATAAATGCACTTCAAAAGTTATGCAAATATATGGACTACACCAGCAAACTTGGGATATATGAATCGTTTATATCATCATATTTTGTATATTGCACAGTTGAATATAATACTTTCATGGTAGGACAAGACAGGAAACTTGATAAACTCAATGAAAGGGCAATACGCTTTCAGTATCCAATGACTATGAAAGTTGGTATAGTGGTCTTTTCAGAAAAACAGGAAAAATAATGCTTTATGTTACTAGGAAAATCAACTTAGGTGAATTTGTTCACAAGACCCTTCACAATTGTCACCACCTGTTGAAAGTCAGTTTTTCATGTGGCAAATTACACAGTACAATATGAGAGACAAGTCAAAATTAGTAAAGCCACCACACAATACTATAAAATATGGTATGAAATCCATAGCATATCAAGGTGCCTCCGTATGAAATGATTTACCTGTTCAAATTAAGGAAGTTGATAAAAATGCAAACTTAAGACAATTGTTAAGAAACAGTAACTACTGGAATAACTGTCAATGTGGATCTTGTATTTTCTGTATACGAAATTATCTATAACTTTATGAAGAAAAGTATATGTCATATTCTCATATCATTTGTAAATATTTGTCATCTTGTTGTTTTTGTTATTGTATTTGTTGGTTAAAAGCTACTGTAGCTTATGTTCTTTGTTTTATTGTCACCACCAACTGTAAAAAATAAAGTTTTATCTTATCTTATGTTATCTTTGTCTGGCATGGTATCTAAACTTGGTATGGTATCTGGCATGATAAGGATTGATCATTTAAATAAACATACATTTTGTAAAATTAAATTATTAATTCATAATTGTAAAGAATATATCAATAACTTACCTGATTTCGCGGATGGTGTATTTGTAGATGAAGTTGTTATCCAAAACATTTCTTCTGTATAATTATCAAAGGTATTATTCCATTCTTTTGATACTGTAAACCCCCTATTTTCACTCTTATTTAAAGTTAATAAAAGGTTCACAGGCTGAGTAGCACTCCTTTCTGTAGTTTTTAATCTGGCTAATTTCGCATAGATATAGTCTATATAAGTCAATCCTCCCAATAAGATATAAATAAATAATCCTGCAACAAAGGTTTTCAATAAGCATGAAGCCCTTCCCATATTTTATTATGTCTGTGTTTGGCAAAATATAGGTTAACTCTGATTGCCACTTCGCATCGACTATCACACTTCAACTCTCATTGACCACTGACCATTTGGTTTGAACAACTGATAGTTGCTGTCTGCTGATTGATGTGTGAATCAACTGTAATTGTTTAAGCAGCTCCAGGAAAATACAATAGTTCGCAAATTTTGCAATCTAACCAGGCTATTCCGTCGTCTGAATAAACAAGTAATATTTATAACCAATATTAATTTATACAGAAGATTATTTTTTTTAAAGCGAATACTATATGCAGTTTGGCAAGTTGATTCGCTGTTATAATTGCTGCAATAGAATTCCTGAAAACTTCAATTCTCAACTGTTTTATGTATACCAGTATTGAAAGTGATGTCATTTATATAGTTAATATAATGATATTGTATTGAATTTTTTTAAACGTTCAAGAGCTCACCCGTAACACTGCTGATCCAGATAGTGTCATATTATTCAACTCCTAAATTCTAACAACCAAGCAAAATGCACATAGAATACCACATGATAGGACAATAAACTCTGATGTTAGTGGGTGATATTGCCGCTTAAAATAACATTGACCAATGTCAATAACATTGACCAATTACATTGAAAATATATTCTTTAAATATGCATAATTTGTGCATTAGCAGCTGAGTTTCACATTTATGGTCATCCATTAAACTGTTGTTTTTCACCAAGCTATTTTTAGCTCGTCCTGTTGTAATACTTCAATACAAATGCATTGCCTCAGAACAGTTACATTGATAAATGTATCTGTTTCATGAATTTTATCCTCAAAATTGCAAAATCGAGGTCGGGTCGGTCTGAATTGCCTGCTTGTCAGAGCAAGAAACATGCGCTATATAAACTTATTTATTCATCTAGTTAATACTATAGTTTAGTGAACCAGAATAAACTTTAATTCACAATAATATATTCAATTGATATAATTTGGATAATTTATCACAAAATTATTGCTGTTTAAAGGAATCAATGCGCACAAAAAATATAAAGTAATCCTGTTTCATGTACTACATAACATTATCCAAATAGCGAAAAGAACTGATCTATGATATGTATAATTCATACCAATCAATATTTACTGTAGAATTCAAGAGTATCTCTAGGAAGGTATACATAACATGAAGGCATTTATTTTTGATTAAATTTCCAAAATAATCCACATGCAAAATATTTACACTATATTCCAACACTGTACATGATAATAATATGTGAAATACATCCAACTGAAGTTGGATGTGCTTTATAATCGACAGGCCAGTGCGTGTCTATATAGATTTCTCTTCATTATTAATTGAATGCAAATGCTGGTATAATCAATGAGGTCTAGCTACTGTAACATGCCTGGAAGATATTTCTCTATTTGTACAGTAATACCTTGTGAATGATTAACATATTGCATGGTGGTGTTCAATGATAGCTATATAACATGTGCTCAATTATGAGGCACGTTCACTGTGTATTTCCATATATTATTGAAGTTGCTTGGAATAAATTTGTCATTTTGTGATTGCTTTTCCCCTCCTACAGGCTCAAATTTGCTTTGTCAAGAAAAAACTATCTATGGTAAATTAAATCCTGTATATATCAGCCAAACAAACACCAAATAACTAATGAGGTATATTTCAAGATATCCATTACCTTTTCCCCACACCATCAATAAACACAGCAGGAACATACAACCACAAATGATTCAGCGAAGAGTATTTACTACAGGTGCTTTCAACATACATTTAGGTTTTTATTGAAATTTTAATTAAATAAAGGTAGACTAGGTGTTTATTAATCAATTTTATCCACATGGTCTAGCTCACCAAAAGAAAAAAAATGCAGATTAAGTATTTATCAATGAAGATTAATGACAAGGTTAACCTCACCACTATAGACCTCATGGTCCCATGACTGAGGATTTGGTTAAGAATTTTCTGTATTTTCATGTCAGTTACTGCCAAATAAATATTTAAGATAAAAAAAAAATCATTGCAGAATGTATACCAAACTATCATGCACTTTTTGATACCAAGCTGGTACTCCATCATTTTCATCCCCGACATCTTTGCTATCATCACTTTTTGCATTAAGTGTCACAACAAGTTCTTCAGCTGGGATTAGGTTATGTCTTTCATGTAAGTCTTCTCTGATTTTTTGAGCTGCGGAAAACATGGAATTTCATAATTTAGCTACTATTGGGAAAGAAATCACCTGAATAATTTGGAAGTTAAAGTTAATATGTCTGCAGATTTTTCACATTCAAATAATTATATAAATCAATATTTCCTTGTCGTCTCATAATATTTCTTACTAATACTTGTCCACTTGTGCCCAAATATATAATTCTAAAAATATGATATAAAGAGAGTTTTCATGCCATCACAATTTTTATATGTAAGCACAGTTATGGTGTCACAATTTTTAACAATGGATGATATTGTCAATTTCACTGTGTTTCCTATATTTCAAAATGGATTTTCTCTCGATGTATGATTTACGTTTTGTACATAATGCCGGACAGCTTACAAAGAATTAATGTGCCATATTGATATTTTGCTTACATACAGTGTACATGATGGCTTTTTTTAGTGCAAATGTGTAAAGCCACATTAACATTCATCTGTTTCCTGTATGAGTGTATGAACAAATTTATTTTGACTGAACAATGTGAATTTTGCATCAAGTTGTGCTAATCCCTTCTTTTTTTTTCTTTTTTTTGTACTCATGAACGTAATTCTTGGTAACATTGAGATTCAGATACATTAATTTGCAATTTTTACATGAAATTAAATATAATATATATAATAACAAGAAAAGCTCTCTTTATAAAAAAAACCTGTGTTAACGTAGTCTAGAAATGCAAAAAAATTAATTAATTGAACTATTTTGAACGGACTAAAGGGTAGTAGTTGCAGGTAACAGATACTAACAAGGTATCATGTCAAAATATTACAATAAATTAGTATAGTTCATAAATTTATGTCTTTGTCTTTATTGCCGAACGTGCTATAAAATGTACTTTTCCATAGATCCTCGCTACTCCTGTCTGCAAATCGACCACTTGCACCATCTATAGTATAAGTTATTATAAAAAGAGACCTTTGCTTGTTAGTCATACTATGAACAAAAAATAAATATTTATATATATATATATATATATATATATATTTCAAACTTTCCTGCAATTAAGTTGCATAGAATCTTTTTATAGTTTTTTATTTTTTTATACCTTATTTCTTTAAGTATTCTCTAATTTGCAGCCAAAAAAGCAGAGTATTTCAGAAAAATGTGACATGTTTTGCAACTCTAATTGAATAATTCAGATCCAAATTTAAAAAAATATAAACGAGTTTCATTTATTCGCATTAACATAGATAATTGACAGGTCCAGTGAGTGTAGCATTTTTGAACTGCAAATCTGCTGTTTGAAACAGTTTGAGAAATAATTTCATTTCAAAATTGGCCTATTTGTAATTACTTGAAATTAATTACAGTGTACAGTTTCAAATGCAATCAGCTATCAGAAACATAAAGAGCAATTGACAAATCCAATTTGTATCATTACACTGTTTCACTTAAGAAAGAGTGAGAACAGTGAGTGTGTGTGGCCAGTTTCATTCATTTTATAGGTCAGACTTTGGGTGTGTCACTCAACTGGCCAATCATAGCCAGATGCCTGCAATGGAGCTATCACTGCCGCACTGACATACAACAGCAGCATCACAAGCACAAATTCATGATGGATTTTTGTAAACAGCTAAAACACCATAGTTACCATTCAAATCACATTCATTTTCAAAAGAATGAAATAATGTAAGTAGATATTAAGCTTTTCTTGATTTGCTAGGCATTTTACATGATGGGGCCTCCAACAGATATTTGTTGAAAACCTTCACAAGCTTTCACCCCTTAAGCCCCCCTCACACATAGCCGGTTTTGCTGTAGAGAAGCCGTAGTATGACGTAACGGTTACGCAACGCAATTCTCGGCTCCAAGCCGACAGCAAACCGGCAATTCTCAGCAATACTGGTCGAGTGACTCCTGGGACTCGGGCCCAAACCGGGATTCTTGGCTCCGGTAGCCAGAAATTCAATGCGTGCATTGAATTCCCGTAGCAAAATCGTGGGTGTCCAAAAGTAAACAATAAACCAGTCTAACCTATCGAATTCCCCCTCGAAGTCGTTGAGTCACCCCTGGAGGCCGTCGATTCACGCGACGACTTGGACGGGTTTCCCGTCGCTTATTTTAGGCGTAGTGAACACGATGGCTTGTTCAGGGCTAGTAGGAGTAACTCAACGAGTAGTAGGAGTAACTCGGCGGCTTCCAGGAATAATCCGCCGACTTCCACGGGTGACTCGCCGACTGCTACCAGCGTCAGCATCAGCGTAGGCAGGGAGGGGGGTTGTATATATACTTTAAAAGGCTGCTGCTCCCCTAATATTAGTCTGATTTTCGTCAAATAAGACTGAATTGTAGTATAGTTCATACTTATGGAATCAGTATGAACTATACTACAATTCAGCCTTATTTGACTAGAATCGGACTAATATCAGGGGAGCAGCAGCCTTTTAAAGTATATACAACCCCCTCCCTGCCTACGCTGATGCTGACACTGGTATTCACCCGTGGAAGTCGGCGGATTACTCCTGGAAGCTGTCGAGTTACTCCTTCTACCCGTTGGCTTACTTATAGTGACCCGTAGAACCCTCCGAGTGACCCGTAGAACCCACCGAGTGACCCGTAGAACCCGCCGAGTGACCCGTAGAACCCGCGAGTCACCCGTAGAACCCGCCGAGTCACCCGTAGAACCCGCCGAGTCACCCGTAGAACCCTTTTTGCCGCCAGAATCCGTCGCCAACCTGGCATTTATTTAATAAATACCTTTGTACAATAAAACCAGGCACTTTTGACATATAGTCCTCAATTCAAAGTTGCTTCATTTTATTCAAGGAAGACAAATGTGCTATAGTTAGGTTATTTAAGCCATTTTCAAGGATGTGAAGATCAGTGATCTGGCCCCACCTTAAATGTACACAAACGTCAATGATGTCACTGGCAATCTTCACAAGGCTCAGAAGATTATTTGTAAAACCAATCTTAGTAAGTATCTATATCTCTATGAGTTCTGCTAATTATATAAGATATGGATTGAGATTCTGATACAAAAACTATTTTACATTATGTTGCATGCCTTTTTGTTAATTCTTGTTGAACATGTATACTGAATGCAAATTAAATCAGAGATATGGAGAAGGAAGCTATAACGTTGAATAAGTAAATGTAATAAAAAAAATTCACCAGTTAAAAGTTATGAAAGTTGTAAATGATAGAAGCATAATATTCACCTATTATAAATCTATAAGCATATCCATTTGCAGGTTCAGAATCATCAACATCCTTATTTCGAGAAACAACAGACTTTATATTTCCTTAATTGTTTTACAGCAGTCTGCAGATTGATAGCCCAAACACTTCCCCAGATGGCTGCAATGAAATCAGATCAAAATTTAACAGTAGAAAAGCTATTACTAATTGAGTCTTTTCACTGAACAGCCCTGAATTCACCAAGACATAAGTATTTCCTCTCCTCTTATTACTCATTTTGCTTTTCAGACACAGTAGGTAATAACTAACTGATTCAATAAATATAACTTTCTCAGAAATATAACAAACATCAACTAAATGATAAAGTGTCATTAAGAATCCACTTTTTTAGGAAGCTGTTTGGACACACACTAGAAAGTAGATCAGGAAATATTATGACATTTAGTAGGAGCTTCAGTTTTACAAATAAATACTTTGTCATTGTCATTGTTATACCCCATTTAAGACATGCACAATATCTCACAACCAGTGCCACATGTGATAGATAATGACACAATTTTCATATTCCCAAAAACTTCAAAAGTTGCAGATGGCCACTTATATGTCGGTTAATGACTTTACACATGTTGGACCTGTGGTTCCATCCTATGCTAATATAACCATTTATCTGTCTCCAAATGGCATTCTGAACTTCTAAAGATCAGGTGAGTGAAGCTTCTTCAAAAACTGCAGTGATTGGTAATATCCACTTCATGAGCAACATCTCAGATGGATGTCATTCAGATGATATATTAAATTGGCAGTCCCTTATATGACAAACCCAAGGAGAAAATATTAACATTTGCTGGTCCAATGTCAGCTGCACTGGTGTCTATGCTAAGGCAAGTAAAAGACTCCAGTTATGGGGCAAATGTGCAACATGGGTGGACTCCACCTCTTTTATTGTTGTTAATTGTTTATTGAATAAAGCTACTCTTCCCAAAGGCTTAATGACATGCCGCTTTAGGGAAGAGTATACAGTTACAAATGTAATGTAATAAAGGAAATTTGCATAAATGTAAAAGATTATGACAAGCAATTTTGATTTGTAGGTCTATCATATTTGCATGGGTAACAATTTGGTATATTGCATTCTTCAATATAAGTCTTCTTTTTCACATATAATTTAAAACCGTGGAAGCTATGTGTGTTTATTGCTTAATGTTTTAGGACAGGTATAGGATATACTGTGTCTGGCAAATTCATGTCTCACAGCGGGTAGCTTTATATTATTGATATGTCAGGTTACATATCTGTGGGTTTTATCTTCAAGATTTGTTTTCATTTCATTTGTGAAGTAATGAGGTAACATTGAGTTTTCAAATTTAAAGCAAAATTTATAGTCCTCTCTCACATCATCAAGCAACCCTTGCGAGCATCAAGAACTTGCCTGAGACTAAAGGGCTGCTGTTTCCATTTCTTTCTCTATCTGTATTTAGTACTACACAAACAATGATTACAATCACCTTGAAAGAAAAGGGTCCTATCAACTGATGTCATATTTCAATAGCTGAGCCATGAATCGAGTATATTCATCAATGTTCATTTACTCACACTAGTAGTAATCATGCTACTCTGGCTCCAATTTAAAAATAGCCGCAAAGATATATTTATAGCTGTAAAGGTCATGTTCGTACAAGGTCATAACAGGGGGTTATTGATGACAATGGTAGAGAGGTCAACAACGGCGCGCGGAGTGACCCTGCTGATAATCTGCCTGGATATAACCTATCTATGCCCTTGAAACAATAGCGTACCCTCAAATATCAAACATTCTTATAATAGTATCTAAAGTTCAAAGGATGCGTATTCACTACCGTCACAATTCTGCCAGTAAGACAGTTCCTGCTTCATATTACTAAATGCTGCTAAGCAGAGTTTTGTCTGAATTGTTGTTGTATTGCGCTCTAATGAGTATGCGGATTAACCACCGGTAAAATGGAACAAATAACAGACAAGAGACAGAAACTAAACGATGATGAAAATGGAGAAAAGGAGCAAGATAAACCTTACTTCATCACTCGTATAAGGGAAAGAAGAGCTCGAAAGTTTAATGTGGAGGAAGTTACATTTCGCGCCAAGTTCAATGAGAGCTATCAAGGAAAAAAACTGTTAAATGTAACAGATCAGCTGCACGACATGTTAGATGAAACCATGGAAAACGTGAAATCGAATCATAACAATCAATCTGACAAAGCAAGATTGTCCATCAGACATTCTGGTTTGGAAAAGGACGTACATATTCACTGCCAACCTCAACATAATATCACAGGTGCTGTAATAATGGAAAGGTAAGACTGATATATCGCTTAACATGTAATTAGTCCAAACGTATAAGAAGAGTAATGTAATTTTGAAACATGTTAATTGTCATTCACAGACTAGGAGCCGTTTTACAGTCCAACCAATCCCTCGACATCGATGATTCTTTTGAAGTGGATATTGGTGTTATGAAAGGTGATGACGCAGGAGGTGGAGGTTCAAACAGAAAAATTACAGACACAGATTTACTGTCTGACAACTGCACAATAAAAAAGAAAACGTCAATGGTATTTATACCTAGTATAGAAAATGAATATTTGTGTGCAGCAAGAGCAATTGTCACATGCATCGCCAAGCTACACAAAACCCCCGCAACACAATTCAAGAAACTTATTGCAAAGGATAAAGTGAACAGTAAAACACCACACTCTCAAAGAAGCCGTGCTATTAACCTGCACAAAGATGCCGATGTATCAATGGAAGGACCGGTAGCCATAGGAGAACTCAGGAAATTTGAAGATTTCCTAAATGTACAAATTATTGTAGTTTCAGGAGACACGGACAACCAGGTTATCTACACAGGCATGCAAAGAAGGAAAAAGAAAATTTATTTGCATTTTAAAGACGAGCATTTTCACAGCATTATCAATATTCAAGGGTTTTTTGTGAACAAAAAATTTTGTGACCAATGCTACAAAGTGTATGGTAAACATTTTAGACATAGCTGTGAGCATGTGTGCAGAACATGCTCTTCGCATGAATGCCTTTTCCAAGATGATTCAATTATGTGCGACGATTGCAACATGATTTGTAGAAACACCGCATGCTACATTAGACACAAACAGACAAGAGAGTATACTGGCGGTTCTCTAAGGGGTCAAGAAATGCCATCGCTGTGTGAAAAAATGTACAGATGCAAACAGTGCAACAAAATTTTTGACAGACATAAACGTGACATTAGCAGTCACAAATGCGGTGAATATTATTGCACATGTTGCAACACATATGTTACAGATGAACATTTGTGCTATTTTAAAATTAAACCTCTAAAAGTGACATCTGGGAGGTTTTTATATTATGACTTCGAGACATGTCAAGACAGCCTTATAACATGCGACCATGGTTACAAAAACAAACCAAGACAAAACTGCCAGTCATGCACACCTGTACAACTCTGCTCACAGTGTAGAAGATGTATCAATTGCAAGAAGTCATACTGCGGGCTAGAGCAACACGTGCCGAATTATCTTGTATGTCAAACAGCCTGCGACAAATGCAAAAATAATGCTATCACGACAGATGCAAAATGTGACAATTGTGGCGACAGGTGCAGCAAATGTTCAACACGTACAAAAGGTTCTTTTTGCAATGAACCGTGTAAGAACAACGTATGTGGCAGAAGAGAGATTGTGTTTAAAGGTCCAGAAACAACAGATCAGTTTTGTAAGTGGCTAATAACACCTCAACATAAAGATATGACAGCCATTGCCCATAATGCAAAAGCCTTCGACGCACACTTCATACTTGCACACTGCGTTGCAAATTCAGTCTTTCCAAACGTGATTTATTCAGGCAGTAAAATCATGACAATGGAATTAGGGGAGGGCGTGAATATAACATAATATAACAGCTTAAATTTTCTTCCTATGGCGTTGAAAAAAAACTACCAACAGCTTTGGGTTTGTCAAGTCAGCTGACCAAAGGAGAATTTCCGTATTTGTTGAACACCATGGGAAATTTTCACTATGTTGGAAAATTTCCTGATGCATACTATTTCGGTATTCAGCATATGTCATCAAAGGATAGAGAAGCCTTCTTAAAATGGCATAGCCAGCAAACAGACAAAACGTTTGACATGCAAAAAGAGCTGTTGACATACACAAGGGCAGATGTGTCCATTTTAAGGGAGGCATGCACAAAGTTTAGGGATATGATTAATGAAACAACAACAATAACTAATTCAAAAGTTACAGGCGTAGACCCTTTTGCACATGCAACAATAGCATCCTGCGCCATGCAGGTTATCAGACAACTTATGTTATATGAAGAACATGATGTCACTCTGACAGACGGGAGAGAGGGTAGGGCTGTTTTAAAACGAGGAGAGTGGAAATTTAATGGCAAAGTGATTGAGGAAAGTATGATTGCGAAATCAACTTTTATTAAATCGCCCATTCCTCAAATACCTGTCAGAGGATACGGTAAACATCCAAATGACAGTGAAAAGGCTGTTGTATGGTTGGAGTGGTTGTCAAAGGTCTCTAATAGACACATCCAACATTCAAGAAATGGGGGAGAATTCAGGGTACCAGGAACAAGGTACCATACAGATGGGGTCCATTTTGAGTCTAAAAGCTGCTATGAGTTTTTAGGTTGCAGATACCATGGTCATCACTGCATCGCTAATAGAGACGTAAGAGACCCTCGCTCTAGACAGACATTAGCAGCATTGTTTAACAAGACACAAAGCAGAATTCGTGAAATTGAGCAAAAAGGTTACACAGTTGTGTCAATATGGGAATGCGAGTTTGACAGACTGTTAAAAGGAAACAAGGAGTTGGCAGAATTTTCTAAGAATTGTGACAAAGTTAGACCTTTGAAAATTCGTGATTCTTTCTTTGGTGGAAGAGTGAGCCCCACAAAGATGTTTTACGAATGTCAGGATGATGAAAGGGTGAGATATATGGATGTGACATCTCTCTATCCATTTGTTACGCTTTCTGGAGAGTACCCTATGTCACACCCTGAAATAATAGCAGATCCTGACAAAATAGCTCACACCTTGCAATCCTATTACGGAGTGGCTAAGGTGAAAATCCTGCCACCGAGAGGTCTTTATATACCTGTGCTTCCGGTTAGATGTAATGGTAGGTTGAAGTTCCCCTTATGTCAAACGTGCTCTGTGAAAGAAACAGAAAAGAAGTGTCAATGTTCTGACGTTGAGAGGGCTATTATAGGGGTCTGGACAACTCCTGAGATTCTTGAAGCTGTCAGGCAGGGATACAAAATCGTACATGTATACGAGGTTTACAATTATAAAGAAACAACTGCAACAAACAACCACGGCGGCATATTTGAAGAATATGTCAAAATGTTCCTGCAGCAGAAACAACAGGCCTCAGGTTATCCAAATTGGGTTAACACAGAGCAGGACAAAGATGCATTTATTAAGTTCTACAAAGAGCATCAAGGTATTGAACTGGACAGGGAGAAAATTCAGCACAACCCATCATTGAGGCTGGTGTGCAAGCTTTTTTGCAACAGTGCATGGGGCAAGTTTGTGCAAAGACCTAACTTGAGTAAATGCCATTACATCAAAACACCTCAAGAGTATTCCACAATTCGCAACGATCCAACCAAAACAATTACAAATTTTAACATTATCACTGATGACTGTATAGTTGTGGAATTCAAAATGCAGAATCCTATGAAGAAGAGGCCACTTTTACTAATGAAATCGTTGGCACGTTCACAACGTCCCTTGCTAGACTGCATCTGTTAAAAATCCTACAAACAACGGGTAGAAAAACAATTTACTTTGACACAGATTCAGTGGTGTATGCTGAAAAAAAGGGTGAGCAGTTATTGCAAACAGGGGATTTATTAGGAGAACTGACAGATGAACTACCCGAGGGGGAACA
This sequence comes from Alitta virens, assembly GCA_932294295.1. NCBI lineage: Eukaryota > Metazoa > Annelida > Polychaeta > Phyllodocida > Nereididae > Alitta > Alitta virens. Next base: position 29,152,585 of record OW028583.1, on the reverse strand, counting down.
CATTCAAACATTTATGTCATCCGGTCCTAAAAGCTATTGCTATAAGCTTACCGATGGCACGCTTGTTACAAAAATCAAAGGGTTGTCTTTGAATCACACCAAAAGTCAAGTTATAGATTTTGAAACCATGAAGCAGATTGTTTTTGGTGTTAGACACCATGTTACACTTCCTACATCGACACAGATCTACAGAACAAAACATACAGGAATTGTGTACAACAGGCCATATTCCAAAACGTTCAAAAAAGTTTTCAATAAAAGAGTAATAATTCAAGACAGCTTTGACACACTCCCTTATGGTTATTAAAGTGTATAACAAATGAATGATAATAAATATAATGCACGAGCGCATTTATCCTTCAAAGGAATGATTTACAGGTTATTGACAAAATATAAATACTGATGAAATGTGTGGTGTGATAAATGTATATATAGAATATGTCTAGTCCTGGCGGTTATTAAATGTATGCCAGATGACAGTTTTATGAAAGCATTATAAATGTGAAAGCAGAGCGCATGAGCATGTAAAATGTTACATGGATGTTGTATGAACACTTTGAAGATGTCTAATAAAGGATGTATTGTCATATCAATTCTATATACTATGACAGAATACGTCTAAGTACACATAACATGTCAATATAATGATAAGCATTGTCCTCTGATGTGACAAACAATATTTTAATGATGCATTATATGTACATTCAATAATAAATATGCTGTCAAAATCACACAATCTGAACTATATACCTTTGTTTCACGCTTGTTGTTTGCATCCTCATAGATAATGTTGCATGGACGAATCGTGTCCTAAAATATGCTGCATGGCAGTTCTTGATATATATATTGAAAAGCCCAGGTGTCACAAAGAGAGGTCCTCTGGAAACAATGATTATCTTCATAGGACTACAGCTCTTATATTTGACCGTTTTTTATGTACAAAGCACGACATGTATTAACATGTTCATGTGCGGTGCAGATAAACCGTCTGAATATTTGTTTGTGTTCATACAAAACTGAGGGATATGTATATGCAAACTGTTCAAAATCATCATGGCTGGAACGCTTACCGACCTTCTCAACACTAATTACACAAGCGATGAAGAGCATTGACATGAGAAACACGATATATTGTCAAAGGAATATTCAACATACTGAAGACGTAAAGTGTCACACCGATGGTAAGTTGGGGGGTGTAAAGCATTTCAAAAACTCAAAATATATATTTAATATATCATATGAATTATTAATTCTACAGGAATGAACGTTTTATACTGTACACAATAATATATTGTTTATGTAGATCGGACAGATACGCCCGTGAAAACCGAGAGCAATGTATTTTCAATACATGTAACAACGTCCTCAACAGCTGTCAAACAAATTTTACATTCAACGCCTACAAGGACCATTGAGACCAATCACACAGGTGATCAGATTATGCAAACCACACCTTCACGTCCAAAGGTGCCTACAACAACAGTTGAGACCAATCACACAGGTGATCAGATTATGCAAACCACACCTTCACGTCCAAAGGTGCCTACAACAACAGTTGAGACCAATCACACAGGTGATCAGATTATGCAAACCACACCTTCACGTCCAAAGGTGCCTACAACAACAGTTGAGACCAATCACACAGGTGATCAGATTATGCAAACCACACCTTCACGTCCAAAGGTGCCTACAACAACAGTTGAGACCAATCACACAGGTGATCAGATTATGCAAACCACACCTTCAAGTCAACAGGCAACCAATGACATGCTAGCATTGAACGGAGTGACAAGACAAGAAGTAGTAACCACGCCTTTTGAAAAAACCACGTGGCAGGTTAAACATGGTTCCATTGGCGATGTTATACAAAATTATGAAACTACCAAACCCCTCTTTTCACTCACCTTTTCACAGGACAGTATCATGATAGCAGCCCTTTTTGTCGGGGTATTCCTCAAGGCATGTAATAAATAATTGTAATAATTTCAAAAATGTATTTACAACGTATAACATGCCATGTTTCATTTTTTTATTTCTCTTGTAGATGATCCTTAAATGTAGAAACCAGATATAAAGGATTAATGAGAGACGCTATGGAAAAGGAAAGAGATGGGGCCGGTATGTTATTTCTCATCACAATCTTGATGATGCAGAAGCAGCAGACAATATCGAACTGTCAAATTTTACTGAGAGCTAACTTTACATGTTGCCTTAACAATGGGTTATATGAATAAAGGTTAATAATTTAGCAGTAAAAACGACATGGCTAATAATTTAGCAGTGAAAATCGTGTTTATGTCTTTTTGATTAATTTAATAAACATGCTTATTGCACTTAATCGGTAATATCTCTAACATGCTAATGTGTGTATCAGTGTTAATTAGCAAGTCAAAGATACTATTGAACAATAATAGACACTACACTTTACTTGAAAGCAATATATTAAAGTGTCAAAACATGTCATTGCATAACACGGAATTGACAACAGGGTCATTGACTGCTAAAGTTCTTCCCACGGGCAAACCCAGGAAATAAGACCATGTTTATTTAAAGGAAGAAAATAACACAGTTTTAAAATTTGACACATCCAAAGAGCAATACAGTCACACCTCCGTTGTAAGAACATCTGGAAAACCAGAGCTTTGAACAAAACGAAAACTGTTAAAACTGTCTTATTTCTGCTGGAAGTAGTAAATATTAAGACAGGGTCCTCATACAACGTCGCTGTTAATACTGATATGTTGTAAAATGCTTAAAACTGTCCGCAACATCAAGACTCGTCTGTGAAGAAATAACACTGAAAATTTGACAGGTCCAAAGAGCAATACAGTCGCACCTCCATTGTAAGAACATCTGGAAAACCAGAGCTGTGAACAAAACGAAAACTGTAAAATCATCTTGTTTCTGCTGGAAGTAGTAAATTATTAAGACGTGTTCATCATACAATGTCACTGTTACGCTAAAAGGTTGTAAAATGCTTAAAAACTGTCCGTAACATCAAGATTCATCTGTATAATCTAAAACAATTAAGGACCGTGAGAGTCGGTGCAAATTGTTACATAAGAGTGCATAAACTGTTACATAAGATTGCATAAGCAATCCAGATGTTCCAAGTTTCAAAGGTGTACAGGTTAAGTAAACTTGGTAAACAATTAACGGATTAAGAGTTCGCAAATTAGATGGCGTTCTCACGCTTGTTGTTGTGTCAGTGTGAGATTTTTTACTGAGGTGGGAAGACGTGTCTTTGTCAGGAGGCAGTTTGAGATTTTTTACCAAGGTGGTAAAGACGTGTTTTATCAGGAGCAAAAACCACGGGGAAGACAATACGACTTTAGTCATTTGGGTGATAATATTGCTTTCATGGTTATATGGAGTGGCAGCTTATACCTACAAATGTGCTGACAGACTGTGAATGGTGGAAAGACGTGTTTTATCAAAAACCATGAGGAAAGACGATATGACTTTAGTCATTGGGGCGATAATATCGCTATCACTGTGCTGCGGAGCAGCCGCTTATACCTACAAATGTGCTGACAGACTGTGCATGTGCACGTACATAAACAATGGATGGGCGCTTTCTGCGGACTGTTCTGAGAGCGAGTTCCTAACCCAGGTTCCTATGGACAGGTTTACCAAAGGTGAAACATTAATGATGGCCACAATATTCATGGGAGAGTCGGTGTACTGCGAGCGGAAAAGCCTAAAAGGAAGCAGAATAGGGTCAATTATCATTGTATGCAACAGCGGCAGAATTGATTTTTCTACCACGTTGTCAACAACTCCTAAGATGGCCAATATCTCTACTGGCAGAAGTGGTCAGGAAACAGCGGGGATTGTTTTAGCCTCCTTGGCACTCATAGGCATCATCATTGTTACGACTTTGTGCGGCATTTACTTTTACAAGGTAATAAGACTATATTCCCTGTACTTTTATTGACTGAACAGTAAACTGACACTTTTGTGTTGACTATAATAATTTAATAATTGTATGTGCGCTAATATAGCACAGTCTAACTGTTAAGAAGGTGTAATATATCAGTGTTATAAGAACTGTCTTTTTATTAGCGTCATTGTACGCGTGCTAATATAATATAACACAACCTAATTATTAAGAAGGTGTATCCATGTAACAAGAACTGTTTTTTTTGTTTAGCATCAAAACACGGCAACCCGTAATGCAATAGTTCAAAGGTTGCGGAGCGTGTTAAGAAGACCCCTTTTTACAAACAATACAGAGGACTCACAGCGTGATGGTAATAATGGTAATGATGGCGACAGTTTTGGAGGGAATGCTGACAATATCCCGGATGCACACGATGACAGACGTGAACGTGAAAGTGGACGTGAAAGCATTGGCACAAGGTATGTACAGTTTGACTCCGTGTTTTGGAATACGTTTATCATTGTGCACCGTCTTATAATGTGACTAGACAACGTGTTGCAAAAGCTCTTTTTATAGCATTATTGTATCACTGATTATGTTCTAGCTAAAATTTAGCTTTTATCGCTTTTGTTAAATTGTTATTTCAGACAGGGTGATGGTTTAAGAGGGGCTGCTGCCAATTTCCCTGGGGCACCTGATGACAGACGTGAACGTGAAAGCATTGGCACAAGGTATGTACAGTTCGACCTCGTGTTTTGGAATACATTTATCATTGTGCATTGTCTTATAATGTGACTAGACAATGTGTTGCAAAAGCTCTTTATAGCATTATTGTATCACTGTTCCAGAATGGACTACATTAGACGTGAGTGGGGCGATGACGATTCTTCATCAACACTTCCTCCTCCTCCTAGATACCCTCCCTCACATTCAGAAGTAAGACCCTTAAGATATAGCCCTTACTGGACAGATAACAGAACACAGAATACATCATTCCATTCTAGGTAAGAATTAACCCTGGTGGGATAAATGATACCTGTATTAACATTATTGCTTGGATGTTACAACATTTGCAATTGTTTGCAGGGACAGTCTTCCAACTGTAGGAGGTACACAGCTGTCTCAAAATAGAACGTCGAGAATGTCCACTTATCTAGAGCGTACTACAGACCATAGGGCTACAGGTGGAATAAGAACCCTCGCCGAGGAAACTGGTAATGACGAAGACATTGTACCGAAAACCCCCTCCCCCGTAAACGCTGGCACCACCCCCCTACGTCAAACAATCGTGAGAATACCTAGTTATCTAGGTACTCCTAGAAACCTTGGAAATTCTGTAGTGGAAGAAACAGATAACGAGGACATTCCCCGTAGAACACCACTCCCTCCAAACGCAGGAGTCACGTCCCCCCGTCGAACGCCTTATAATTTGCGAAGTTTGGAACTACAACTACAGACCTCGCCAAAAAAGTAAGAACTTTTGTTGATACTTCGTAAATGCTGTAAAAGTTATTATTATGTTAGCCGGATAGGGTGTCGTGTTCTGAGTTTAACCGTGTTATTTATATATTGCCACACAATAGATGTGAGGAATTGTCAAGGTCTAGCTTTTGACGTTTTGATTAAGCATTGGTACATGTCTACGTTTGGGCATTTATCGCCCTCAAGGGAGATAGGTTATCAACTTTAAGGTGTAACGGCAAATTTTGCAATTATGCTACATCATTTAGGGTAAATTGTTAACACGTTAGATAAAAGCTCTAGTATATATTAGACTTTAAATAATATGAAAGAAATAGATATCGTTTCATAGAAAGATTAAAGTATTATTTTCAGACTGAAAATTTGGAGGGTACTTTTGTTCCTCGCAAGACTTGTTTGTAATCAATGATATTATAAACAAAACAAGTGATTGCACTTGACTGTTTTATTGCAAGTTGTAATTATACTTCAGCCTAGGGGGTAGTTGGATTGTTAGCAAGCTGTCAAGTTTACATTCCCATATATTATATTTGCAGCATGTTCATTTATATTTTGTGCTGAAACAAATGTATACAGCTAGTCTTATGAAAACTTTTATTTTATTTGCAAAATCTAACAGATTGTCAAGTTTAATTCTCATACAATATTATATATATCATCAGTTATTTACAAACTGTTTATATTTATCTATTGAGAGATTAATAGTCCTGAAACAGGTTTTCATATTTAAAAGTTAGATTTTGGCAGATGTTTATAAAAAGCTATGTTTAAATTAGGAACACAAGTATGTGTATGATTCTCAGAGCTCAACCATTTATTTATTTATTTGGAGAATCATTGTATATTTGTTTTGAACAAAAAATGTATGAAGCTAGCCTTATGAAAACATGAAACTTTATTTATTTGGAAAATCTAACAGACTGTCAAGTTTTAATTACTGTTCATATATTATATATTATATATCATCAGTTATTTACAAACTGCTTATATATATTTATCTATCTATCCAGAGATTAATAGTGGTGAAACAGGTTTTTTGACAGGAAACACTTTTATAGTTTCCATATTTTTTAAATTTGACTATAAACTGTTTTATAGTTAGAAACGGATATATTTATCTATCTATCCAAAGATTAATAGTAGTGAAATAGGTTTTTGGACAGGAAACGTTTTATAGTTTGGGTATTTTAAAATTGACTGTAAACTTTTTATAGTTAGGTTTAGGTGAATGTTTATAAAACATGTCCAAACAAGCAAAAGAAAAGAAGGTGTATGATTCTCAGAACTCTTTTATTATTTATTTGGAGAATCATAACAGATGTGTGTACTTTTTATGGTGTATGGGTGTATTTTTACACTGTGTTGAAAAGAAATATAGATTTAGGTGAATGTTTATAAAAAACATGTTCAAAAAGCAAAACAAAAGAGGGTGTATGATTCTCAGAACTCTACCATTTATTTATTTGGAGAATCATAACAACTGTGTGTGCTTTTTATGGTGTATGGGTGTATTTTTACACTGTGTTGACAAAAATAAATAAAAACAGTTGTTGATCGAACTGACATTTCCGAACTTTGAGTTATTATTACGAAAGTTGTGACAGATTCTGTTAACTTTAAAACTCTAGAGCAGCTGTGTGTAAAATGCAAGTTCTTCTTCTTCTCATTCTTCTTCTTCTCATTCTTCGCTGTCAGCTTTTTTTGTTTTGGGTGAGGTGGTGTGCAACTCTTATTAGCAACAGTACAGCGGTACTAGCTCTACAGAAAGGTGTCCGGGGTGTCTGCAACATTTGCACTGCAACGCAGCACCCCTGCACTCACCCGCACTATTTTCTGAACAGTTAAATGCAAAGAAACATTTCCGTTTGTTCTAATATATACAACTTACTGTTTTATTAATTAAGAAACCTTATACATTTCTTGGTACATTCTACAAGGTATACAGGTATGTGTATATACGTGTAAAAACATATAATATATACTGGTGCAAGGTCTACACATTAAAAACAAACGGTTGTTGGAAGACCTGATACATTTCTTATGCATACTACTAGATATAGGAGTACCTGCCTACGTAATTATCAAAAGGATGATTGCTGGAACACATATGTTTACAACTTAATTCTAAAAACATGATACATTTCTTATGCATACTACTAGATATAGGAGTACCTGTCTACGTAATTATCAAAAGGATGATCACAAAACTACTGTTAGAAAGACAGTTGTTATCATATCAAAAGTCACTACTGTCATTTTCGGTGGCTTCATCTTGCACAAATTTTGAAGCCGTCTTACGTTTTTTCGTTAATGACAGGTCATGTTGTTCATCTGCAGTAAGAGGTCCTTCATCTTCCGTCTCACAGCTCTTGCTTTCCTCATCAGAAATTATAACAGTTTTCTTTGTCTTGAACTTCAAATGTCTCTTCAAGGGTGGCGCTTTTTGGGAAGTGATACTTGTTGAACAGGTCGGTGCAGCAGTTGGCACCAGCGGTACAATGTTCACAGGGTGCATAAGAAAGTCCTCCTGATCTTCTTGGGCATTTTCCCTGGGGGCATCTTTGTCGTCATCAACAAGGCCGTCAGTCTCTCCTCTCTGCTTGGGAGGAGGAGCGTTCTTTTTCTTTAGAGGAAAGTGAGGAGGATTTTATTTGGATCCTGCAGGTACGATGTCAACAGATGGGGGAGGTTGCGGTGTGCAGTGCAGGCACCTCATTAAGGCTGTCATACCTTTGTGTGTCAGTCCGCACTCCTCCAAAGATTGGCGACCTTGCCATCTCTTCTCTATGTCAGGCAACTGGTGTAACAGCTTAGAAAATTCATATGTTGATAGGGTAACACCTCTGCGTGTAGGATGTAGGGACTTGGTGCTAGAGTTTGTGAAAAAGAAATGACGGATATCTACAGTCCCGTACTCCTTTTTTGCCTGGGCAAACAGATTTTTACCCAGGTTTGTTTTAATTTCAGCTGGAACAAACTTCACCCCATCGTCGTCAAATCCCTCATCATTAGAGCCTTGTCTGTCTGTTGTCACCACTTCATCATCATCCACCATAACAGAGTCATCTTCATAAGGATCTTTTGATCTATTGTTCTCCGGGGAACAATCTTCTTCCTCTGGGTCATCCTTTGTCCATGCTTTCTTGCCCTGAAATTAAATACACAAAATTGTGTCAATTATGATGTTGAGATGAAACATTCCAAAACTGTCTTCTTTTAGAGCGATAGGGAAAAATCACTTACCAGACCGATAACTTTGCCAAGATCCTTCAGAACGTTCAACAGGTCTCTGCACTGTTGTTTGTCAATCACAACACCTTTCTTAGTTGGAATCAGACAGTATTCCTCTTCATCGAGGACGTAATTACGGATGTGTAGTTTGACACGGCCGTCAAATCTCTGCAGGACCACAAACTTCCTACTTCCCAGTTCTCGGAACCATAAGAATCTTCCTCTGACTAGCGTTCCTGATGATGTATGGAACATACGGCCTGTTGCTTGCAGTTGATGACGGTTCATGTTTTCTTTATAGCTGGAAGGTGCAGGCTATTCTAGTTTACGTGAAGAAAGCTCTTGCCAGGAGACTAGGATTGACTGTACGGTCTTGATGAAGATGTTTTATATATAAGGCAGTTCATCCGGGGTTTGTAGCACACCCCTACTCTTTCATCATACATGGAGGCATGGGGTCTTTTGTCTTCAGAACAATTATGTGTGACCTTTGTGTAGGCTTGCCATTGGAGGGATTATAAACTCCTGCTGTGTCTCCGTGTCTGTCGATGATCCATCCTCAATGCCAATGTTTGAGGGGCATACTATTTTGTGCATGACCCTCCCCTCCCCCTATTTCCTCCCCCATTCCGCTCATCTTGATCACAAAGTATCTAACAGTAATGTGCTTTATTAATGTTTTACATGTTACTAAACAATACGTCTTCCAACAAAACTTCTACTGTATAAATAATTTGTATATATATATACATTCTCTCTGTTTCATGCTATATACAACAACTTAAAACAATGCGTAAACAATCTTAAATACTCAGCCTATTCTTTTTAATTGTTTTAAAGATATCCCTACTTTTGGGTGTGGTTTTACGAGATCTGCTAACACGTTTTACAATGTTGTCCACGGTACCCTTTTTTGACACTTTCATACTTTTCACTTTGTTTGCTTTCACAGTTAAATTATTCAGCTCCTTTGGTGTAATACCCGGCGGCTGGTCAATTATTGTTTCAGAGTCATTTTCTAGCAGCACATCATCTATTGTTCTACCTTCATTCTCAGGAAACTTTTCTTCTTCATTAACTTCATTGTCTATTGTCTTGTCCTGTTTTGACACATGACTCTCATGTTCTCTATTTGACAGCTCTCTCAATTGTGCAAGCATTCTTTGATATCGCTCTTTAGGGATAACAACATGTTCTTCAGCCATGTTCATACGAGTTTCAATAATTTCTTTACAACTGCTTGCACCATACGGGCTATAACTTCAGGTTTAGAAACAATTGTGTTATACCTACTAGTCGATGTGCTTTCAGGATTAGCTAGCTTACGAATGACCCCTTTATACTGTTTTAGAGAATCTTTATACTCTGAGGGTATGTTAATCACTTTGGCAAGGATATTCTTTGCAATTTCTCCTATGGCAAGGACTTGTTGTTTGTTTACATGTTTCAATAGCATCCTAACTTGTTTCATGGGTAGTATTGTAAGAGCCTGCAGAAAAACTATACTTTCCTTGATCAGGTTCATTTTTTTGGTAGATAGCACACTGTGACGTCACCTGGAAACAGACATGCTCTTAGTTGTAAATTTTTCACTGTATTAGGGGTCAAATCTATAAGCAGGTAGCCGTATTTTCTTTCTGTCGCCTGCAAATAACTAGACATGAAATATTCTGAATTGCCCGGCATTATCTGACTTCCTAGGGTGATCACCTGTCTACAGCTTCTGTTATTTCTAAATAGACATATATAATGAGCATTCAGATTCACTGTTTTTACAGCCTTGTTGTTGCAAAACATGTTCTGCAAAGTTATAATACATGAGATGTTGCAGTGATGGCTTAAAACACATACTATGTCCACAATATGAGCACCTATTTTTGCATCATCAAAGCTACTCATTTTGTCATCAAGAACGAGAATAGTATGACTTTTATTTTTCTCCCATATTTCTATTAATTACTTTTTGGTTGGAACATGAGTTATAAATTCCATCATATCACCTAGATCACTTTGCATTTCATCAAAGTTTTCATGCCATATAAAATACACATAAATAATCTTGTTCACTTTTTAGTGAACATTTTTTCATGGTTCAGCAATAAACTTCTGACAAAATGTGATTTTCCTGACTGTGTGGCCCCATATCTCATAAAATTTTTAGGCAACTCAAATGGTATAAGACATTCATCAGTTTCACTCATGGTGCTCACCTTTCAACGAGTAGTAACAGAATGGTCAGACTTCGTATACCGCTCTATTTTTGTCAATTTTTAAAGCCGCTGCAAATTTTGCAAATACAATCATAGTTGTCGGTTCTTTGAGAGCTTTTTCAAACTTGACACTAATTCTCATGTTTCCTGAACGCCTCAGAGGTATGACATCATCATTTGTTGCACCATTTTGAGGATCTGCTGTAAATCTGTAAAAGCAGAACCCTTGAGGATAATCCTCGCGGGAAACGGGTACGCTAGAGTTTGTGTTTTCCAAACAGCACAATGTTTTATAAGCTTCCATGTACAAACCTGTTTCAGGTGTCGGACCATACACGGGTTGAATTGGACCTTCATTCAAATCTTGACCATTTACTGTAACTTGGATGTAATTTAAATTACAATGTTCGACAAGAAAGGGGTTGGAAAATAATGTGCCATGATTAGCAGAGTCTTGCACCAATCCTATGATCATTTCTGCAGGGATCCTTGACGCGAACGGGTCGTTTATTTGACCTGAAAATATTCCTTTACCCAGTGTAAATTTTTTTACTTCTGTTTTTGTGTATGGAAATATAGAAGGTTTTTTTTTCAATATTTCCGCGTGTGAGAGCAATATTTCGGGGCTCACATCAATCATAGCAACACTCAGTGATGCCTTGGTTATTTTGACCTTGTAACCCCCTCTAGTAGCCTCTGGTGCCATAAGACAAAATTCTGGTGTACTGGTGTACAGAGTAAGAGACAGTGAAACATTGTTGGGAATATAGCGTCCAATTTCGAGCACATCGCAATAAAGGTTGCCACACATGTCTACTTCTTTAGAGTTTGCAAAATATTGAGAACGTGTTTTCAGCCCAACATTATCACCTATTTGCCAATTGCTGTCTCCCAATGATCCCGGTGTGTCAGGGTAATACATGGCCATCTGTAGAGAACCTGATTTTTGCTGGTTTGGTGTGTACAGCAATGCTTTGATATATGCTAAATAGGGGTAGGATTCATCTGAGTTGGTCAGTACTTTGTTTTGCAGAGCAACATCTATTCTGCTGAACATGGAGTGCATAAAATTGTTGACAACACCCACAGCATCCTCGTCAAGAGATGGCTTTTGGGTGTTATCTCCAGCCGCGCTTGAATCACCAGCATCCTTGTTCTCTGTATCAGTATTTTGTGATGTTGTCTGCTGGGTGTTTTTCCCACTAATATTAATTGTGGGGGGTGTTATTGTTCCACCGTCATGTCTGACTAGTTTGCATGTTATGTTAATCTGTGTTTGTCTTAAGTCTAAATAGCAGCTAGAATTATTAGTTACACTGAATTGTAGTATCCCCTGATTTGAATAATCGTTTACAAGATAAAATGTTGCTAAATGACTTCTTTTGACAACAACATTTTGAATAGGTTTTTGAAAAATAGCCAATTCCTCTGAATAGCCTACATATGAATCGCCTATAATTTCCATACTCATTTTTAACAGCTCTGCTATAAGCTATTGACCACTGATCACTCGTCAAAAATATCCTTAACTCTTCTAATCTTCGTGTTAACAGATGATTCTATAATTTTACCAGATTTAGCAGAGGATCTTGACAACGCCCGCTTCTTACCATTACCTTTAGGAGTCTGCTTGTTTGAGGGATTGTCACCCTCTATAACAGCAAGCTCAGCTTGCATATCACTTACTGCATGCCGTATTTCAGCCTCGCTAGGGTCAACTATTTCTAACTTTGGTAAACTGTCCCCCATTGCAAATGTGTGCTCATTACCATTGCTTATATCTACGAGTACTAAGTGACCATTTCCTTTAGTTTTAGCCCATGGAGATGATGTGATACCATTTATGAGCTGGGGTCTGTTTGTACCTTCTGCTTGCTTTTCAAAATGCCTCAAAAATGTCTTATAATCCAGACCGCCGTTTAGAGCATAAAATTGTGTGTTGTTTGCCATGTTTTAACTTAAAACTTATGCGTTCTGACGAATATGTAGTGTGCACGACACTTGTCCCTCTTTAAATGAGGGTGTCATGCCTTTGCTGTCAATTAAATATATATCAACATGTTCCAAACTCTCCATGCTGAGAGGTACATATCTAGGACAGTCAAAATAGTGGGGTGACCCCTTGAGAAGCTCATTACCATACACCCTGTTGAGCATTGGTCTCATTGTTGAGTTAAACACGCTGGAAATACATATTTTAGAGTTTATTGTTATATATGATGGGGAGTATTTCTCGCTCAAAGCTGGCAGGTCTATGTCAATTATGGCTACTTCCCACTCACCTCTTGGTTGTACATCTATTTTAGTTGGTAATTTAATTCTAAACATAGATGCAGTGTTGCCAGAATATAACTGATCACTTTGGTTGTTTGACAGATAAAGATACATGGTTATTGTTTACCACTGTACTGTTTAATTTCTGATACTGGAACGTAACTGTTAAAACTATCTGCATAACCATACCATTTAACCAAACTTAACCTTTGACCATTCACCGTTTTAGTTGATATAACGCGTTCTATTTTAAACTGGATGTCGTCAGGATCTGTAACATTGACCTTCTGTAATTCCTCCTTATAAAAGGAACCTTTTATGATCTGGTCGGCTAAATCCTGTACTTTATATCGGGGAGGGTGAGAAGGTATTTTGTTGCAGACACGAAATAGCTCCTCGGTAAACTGCTCGTTATATCCTCTCCTAAAAGGCGTATTCTGGTGACTTAACCTCACCAGATCCCCAATCTCGAATACGTAGACAGTTTGTGTTGCAGCATTTTTGTTCAAAATTGGTATGTACACGCGCTCATACAAACGTTCTGCATTGTTCTCGTTAACCTCTGCAGGTGCCATATGAATAGCCGAGTGTGGTGTGTTATTATATGACTTTACAATATCCTTTAATATGTCAGTGTATTTAAATGTTTGATTTTCATAGAAGTATTTGTATAAACTGTTTTCTAATGTTTTGTTTAATCTCTCGCTGTATGATGCTTTGTGTGTGCCATATGCAATAATATGGTCTATTTTATGACTTTTTAATACATTTTGAAAAGGTGCTCCTAGAAACTCTCCTCCTTGATCAGTCCGAAGGGTGTTACATTGTCTTCCATTATTAAATATTTCTTGTATGACCTCTGCAACAGATCTAGCTGTTTTAGTTTTCAGAGGTATAACCCATGCAAATCTTGAGAACAGATCAATGCATACCAATAGATATTTAACACCCTTGTTATATTTTGAAAGATCTGCTATCGTAGTAGGTCTGCATCCCACTGTTTGTCTATATTTTCTACTACAATATTTTCTGTCTGAAAATTTGATTGTGGTGTGATATGGATGGAATGGGTTGTTTGCTCGTTTAACCATTTTTTAACGGTTTCATAGTCAAGGTTTGTTGGACGATCTTTTCTACTTTTTACGAATTCCCATAACTTTGTAGCACCGTAAAAACTTGCAGGACTGCTGACATCATAATAAATGTCTGACAGATATGTATCAATTAGATCCTTATTCATGATGAACATGTTGTTTAAGCTATTGTGATGTAGACTCTGGTTACGTTGTCTGTTCATTAATGTCACGTGTTGCGGTCAGCTTAACAACATGTTTCAATTTTGGTGAAGGGAGCACTGCTCCTAGAGTCGTGCTGAGAAGAATTAACCAAGTTTCAGAGCTGTTCCCTAATGACAGGTTAATGATAGCTGTTAATATAACAGTGAAAAGTACTATCATCTGACAGAAATACACCACTTCTGCCTTTGGTAATACTTTACCAAGCACCACCCAGTTGTCTGATGTCACACTATCCTGTGACAGTGACCGTTTGTTTGTGATCTCCATTGTGTAATGTTTAACAAGATTGTAGAATTAAGCTTATATTTGAGATATCTTCTTTTTCTTGCACCTTTCCTTAGCCAGCTGTGCTAAACAACGTCTCGTTGCGCCATCTATAAAGAGTACACATGAGCTATACCGTGCTGCCCCCTGTAGTACATTAACAATTTCTCATGCAGTATCACACAAAATATCAAACACCTTAGTTATCTGTATCAGATGTGTCGTTTTTATTTATGTATATACTACAAATCGCGAATACACAAACTATCACCAGTTACATTTCAGACTATGTTATGGCAATGTCAATACCTTGTTACTGACAACCTGGAGGGTAATGACAGCATTCTTGAACAGGTTTTGCATCTTGCCATACTTCAAACATAATTGTAAAACTACACCTAGGGTTATATCGGTCAATTATCGAATTTGTTTGAAAATCTGTCAGACATTGAGATACATCTCCAAAATATTGTTCATCTCTTGCGGCATCTTTTTCAATGTAGTGGACATCCTTGCACTTTTCGCAGTATGAATGCACCTATGTAACCCAACGTAAATGTATGTTATCATCCGTAACGTTTTCTGATAGTTCACCGGTAAGCTGTTGATTTGCTAAAAATTTAATACTCCATGGTATACCTTTGTTGTGAAATTCAATAGTTTGTATGTTTTCGGTGTAATAATCCGCAGTGCACATTTCTAAAGTGTTAAATCTTTTTGAAGACTCCTTCAGTATTGATAAACACCCGTTTTCATTACAGTCCAATAAAAGCTTAATGCCATTGTCTGCTAACAGTATATAAGTTACACTATGCGACTGTTCATACCAAACTGTTGACACTTTTAGAATTTGCCCTTATAATATCTACAGCGCCTATTTAAACATGTTCTTCCGGAATAACCTTCTGCAACATTGCTACTTGTTTTACCCCTTTTTTTAAATAATATATTTAGGAATAACGATGATTACTCTTCCGCAGAATAGCGATGAATACCAGGATCAGCTGTGTGACCTATAATTGACATACGGTGACCTTGACGGGGTGTGATCTCGGGTCATGACCCTGTAGTGCGATGATCTCGGGGTCAGTTATAAATACATGGCTGTGGCTATTTTTAAATCGGAGCCAGAGTAGCATGATCACTACTCACACTCGGCTGCAATACTTTTCCAAGTATATAGCCAAAGAAGCCTGTGAAGCTAACTTCTTGGCCAGATCTTTTCTTTTTCCTTAATGCTTTGATGCATTTGAAAAAGTGGTCTAAGCAAGCGGTTGGGAAATGATGACGTCACTTCTGGTTTGAGGTTCTTGGTGAGAGAATCTGTCAGTCCATCTGGCCAGTCAGGGTTTGTGTATAGATGTGACAAATACCTGCACAAAAATACATTTGTTACAGCCCTGACTTTATGTAATTTCCACTATCGATCGTATCTAATGAATGACATGAAGCTGTCGAATAAAAGATATATATATATTAACGTTGTTTTAAAATTTTCAGTATCATTCATATCTACATTAGCTATGTTTTCAAGCATCCACTATCATTCATATCTACGCTAAAAAAATTTTCAAATTTTTACTATCATGATTCGTATATAGGCCTACATTCACATTGTTTTCAGTTTCCACTCCCTACATTAAAATTGCTGTTAAATTTCCACTACCATTCATATCATTATTATTAACTCTCCACTATCTTACATATCTGCATTTCCTTTTTTTTTTATCAAATCTCCACTATCATTTATATATCCAAATTACCGCTGACATGCTCTGCTCTTAGGGATGACATTTCTGTCACATTGTATGATTATTATCCTGTTGCAATGGACTACTATTTACCAATAGAGGGAGCTCTCAGTAACTGCACCCAAACAATTGTTAATGACGTAATCAAACAATGGGGTCCTTTAGTGCAGTTAATGATGTCATATTAAGATGACGTCATTAAGCAATGATTTGGGCGCAGTTACTGATAGCTCCCTCTATTGGTAAATAGTAGCCCTTTACCATGTAGATCCAGAAAGAGCAGACATATAGGAGACCAGATCCAAGAGGCCAGCTCCATGGAGACCTTTGAATACCCCTGCTGCAGCTAGCACTGCACAATAGCCACCACCACTGTGCACGACTGCGGTTCCAGGCATCTGCAGCAATAAGTTAGGAGTCACTAAAGACTGAGGAGTTCCATGCCCATGTCTCAATGCTACTTGGTCTGAAGCTTTATGTGACTAGATGCCAGAAGCAGACGTAATGATGAGATGATAAGGCTTGGAGTACACACCATGTTATGCATTTACCTCTAGGGTAGAATCGTTTTTCTTGCCCTAGCACAGACACAAGAGTCAAAGGCGCCTCCATTTTAACATCCGCAATCGACATTCTGCTGCGTTTGATTCCCACCTTGGGCACTTTTCATGGGATACATCTCAGCTGGATGTCAATCACATGAGGCATTCAACTGGAGTTGGTGTGTACTCTGTGTCTAAGCTGAGACAAGTACAAGACTACACCCATGAGGTAAATTTCTAACATGGTGTGGGCTCTAACCATTTCATCATTATGTCTGCTTCTAGCACCTATTCAAATTAGCTGGTTAAGCTTTAGACCAGTAGCATTGAGATATGATACCACAGAAGTGCCTGTTATAATGAAATTTGTAGACTAATGAATAATTGGCCAAACTTTGTTGAGCATACTTGAGTCGTGTGTGACCAGATTTTATTTCTGTTGAGATGTTGAACAAAGCTAAATTATATTGATTGTGACTCTTACATCTTTGATAGATGTTGAACTAAGCTAAATTATCATGATTGTGACTCTTATATCTTTAACAGATGTTGAATAAAGCTAAATTATATTGATTGTGACTCGTACATCTTTAATAGATGTTGAACAAAGCTAAATTATATTGATTGTGACTCTTACATCTTTAATAGATGTTGAACAAAGCTAAATTATATTGATTGTGACTCCTACATCTTTAATAGATGTGGAACAGAGCTAAATTATATTGATTGTCTCTTACATCTTTAATTGATGTTGAACAAAGCTAAATTATATTGATTGTGACTCTTTCATCTTTAATAGATGTTGAATAAAGCTAAATTATATATTGATTGTGTCATTTAACACACTAAATTATCTGGATTGTAACTCTTACATCTTTCATAGACTTAGGAGCCTTGTCTGCAAACACTTCTTTCATACTTTTAAATACATGTTGTTGTCTCTTAGCGAGAAATTCATTTTCGTCGTCACAAAGGCACATGCTGAGTCGCAAGTCTGGATTGTGGCTGTAAAATAATGCAAGTGGTGGAATAATAAGTTTTGATAAATAAAGTTTAAATAAATAAGGATAATGTAATGATATACAGTGTGTGTAAAACAGGTAAACTTTACTCTTCTTCTATCAGGAGTTCAGCATCAACTTCTGCAGGATTCTGAAAATTGAAGAAAAAATAAAAGATCAATAAATGGCGTTTTTTATTTATTGTTGAGAAAAGGGTTTGTCTACAATCTTTAATATAGCTGTCTTTGGGAAGAATTCAATTCTGTTGCGGGCCGTCAGAATGGCAAGTGGATAAGCAGGTGTGACACTACATATCATTTTCCAAAGCAGAACTCAAACACATGATACATATCTCAGCTATTTTATGAAATTAGGCAACAATTTTAATATTCATTTCTTTCCTGAAGAGGAACTTAAACACTACCCAGATAGCATTCCAAATCGGGCCGATGGTCGGAAAACAGGTGTTGGCCCAGCATCTTAATTGCTCATTGGCAACGCAGCGGCCCCACGTCGGAATACCAACATGACTTGCATTGCCAAAAATAGCCTTCTTAATTCATCATGCGCATTGCAATGCCCCAGGTTCGAAACCTGGACAAGGAATCCCCGCCCCCAAGAGAGGCACTGCATAATATTATTATCTGCATGGCAAGGTATGTAGATATATATTATTTAAGAAAAAATTGACCTGAAGAACAAAAAGTCAAAACCATGATCATTGTCATAAAATCATGAAAGTGCTCCGAAGGGATTTGAGCTCTGGATCTTGTGATCAGGAGACAAGTATGATATCCATTACACTAACCAGTCAACGCATTAATCTAAGGTATTTAAACAAATGTTAAGACTGTTACGATAGAGTTGGATGACTTCACCTCCCAGCACTATGGTGTTATATTTTATCAAAAAGTATCAAATACTATTAGGGCTTAATCTAGCATATTATTAAGTTTATTTAATAAAATCAGGCTAGTTTACATTAAAGTGAATTAACAATGTGAAATATAACTCTGAAAAGTTCTCATTTAAGTGGGCCTGCCTAAGATAAAAATAGCCAAGCTGCTGCAATTCCTTTAAATATAATACATTACATATACATGAGGCAATTAATATACCCTAAAATGTGGTGAATTATTTTGCCAACATTAGAAGATGAGATAAGATTTTACCTCGACTGTTAAAACTGCAGTAAATACTAGCTATTGGACATTAGTCGATAAAATATTGATGCAAAAACAATTTAACCCTTGACCTCAACCATGAAAAGCAAACATCTTACCAGCTGAGCTATCCTGACGACATTTAGGAACCTGTACGTGTTGTATTAAATCGACTTACAAAAATTTAATGTGAGCTTCTTTTTTAATAAACATACCTACCTACCTACAAACAAGTCAGGTGTGATGCTGATAACTTTTTGACCCTATATGATTTAACAGATAAGCATACAGCAGCATATCCTAAAATATTGATTTTCTGGTTGATATTGAATAATTTGATGGTGCTGATTCCAAATCTGATGGGTGCCAGTTTGGCATCCTTGAGAATTTTTAGATATTCACAAAAACAGTTGCCATGGTAACACAAAATTGCATTTTCAATATTCAACAGGAAATGTGAATTAGCAAGATTGCTATAATCCATAGCTACAACTAAATTGTTATAAAATCAATAGCCAGGGATATAGAATTGCAAATACTGAAAAGACATTGGAGGTCAAAGTTCAAGGACACTGATGGAATCATACCAAATATGGATATTACTCCAATTTTCTGTAATTTCAAAGATAACTTATGTCACAGTATTCAACACTTTCTGATGGCACTTTGTTTTTGCTATCCATGGGAACCAAAATGCTGTTATAGCTGCCTAGTTACCAACGTTTTTTGCATTAAGGGAAGTAACATTTTCCAGAAAAAGCTAATACCTTTCCCATATTGTGAAATATTTTGAACAGTGTTATGTTAATGACTTAATACAGGGTAATGACCTAGGTGTCAAAGGTCAAGGTCCCCAATGGAATTATGCCAAATAAGGAAATTATGCCATCTTTCAGTCAATTCAATGATATGTTACATCAAAACTTTCACCATGTTACGTTTACCCTACTTTTTGACGAAGTTTGGACAAAGGATTTTGTAGTGTATAATAATTCATGTTTTTCGAAATGTAATCGTGGAATAGTTCAGTCATGTGTTCCACAGTAGAAATATTTATTTCACATTAATTAACTGCAATATATTGTGGAAGAATAAGGTAATAATTATATAAAAGTGTGCTAAAAAGACTCGACAGGAACACTTGCACATTGCTGATTTTACTGCCGTCATTTGCCCAACATCGGGCCGACGTCTCATTGCTATCTGGGTAACACATAGACCTTGCATCAGTCCCTACATGTAGATTTAGGGACTGATTCCAAACCATAGGTTTTTTCAGCCCATAAGGCATTTTCAAAAAAGTCACTTTTGTCAACAATGTCGATTTTAAGAATAATCCCTATTTTTTACCAAAATCTGTTCAGGCAAGGCTGTAGGCAATGTATTTCTCTACCTCTGTGTGTAATAATAACCAACTAGCCTGATTGAAATGCAGTTATTGATTTAAAGATGCAAATCAACTGCATTCCATTTTGTTTACTTGCTCATGACGCAACACTGTGGTAGCAAGTGCGGGAATTTTAGAGATTAAAAAGATGGAAAGCATGAATAGAGATCATTTATATGTTGAATTGTCATAATGAGGGGCAAATGTGACAAAATACTTATTTCATCAAACCTACTGACATCAGTATTTTGTGCAGTAACATTTCATTTAAATTACGACACTTCCATTAATTTGTTGAGAAAACTATGTAGTGTGCAATATTAACATCATTGGCTAATGATAACTGCATAATAAGAATATATGAAGCAGTTTTCACTGTCTCCTTCGAAATCGATTTGCCCTTGGAGAATGTTTGAGTTGGCCAAAATTGCAATTGCTACAAAATTAAGAACATTAAAAAAATATATATATTCAAAAGGGTATACAGTGACTTCTTTGGAACAATCATTACAATATATCAATTAGATTAATGACATTTGATATGTCACTCAGAATGTAAAATACCTTAATTCTGCCTCCAAATGACTCAAGTTTAAATGTCTTGGGAGTCTTTCTGCCTTTTGTTAATTTGTTTAGGTCAAGAATGCCAATGCCTGTGATCTTATCTCGGCCGAGGTCTTCATCAAACAACTCAATATCTGCAAGATAGATTATAATGGATACATCAGATAAACTTATAATAGATATTCAATTATGTATGCATTCTGGATTGTTTATATTAGGTAAAAATTATAATAGAATCTGCTGACACAATACTGTGGTAGTGACTTTGGCATTACTCTGTTATTGACAACCAATCAGATCATCTGTTAGAGGTCACATGCCAATCAGATCATTTGTTAGAGGCCACCTGCCAATCAGATCATCTGTTAGAGGTCACCTGCCAATCAGATCATCTGTTAGAGGTCACTGGCCTATCAGATCATCTGTTAGAGGTCACCTGCCAATCAGATCATCTATTAGAGGTCACCTGCCAATCAGATCTTATGTTAGAGGTCACCTGCCAATCAGATCATCTGTTAGAGGTCACCTGCCAATCAGATCATTTGTTAGAGGTCACCTGCCAATCAGATGATCTGTAAGAGGTCACCTGCCAATCAGATCATCTGTTTGAAACCACAGGTGTGATGTCAACAACTCCTCTTGGTTTTGTTGTCACAGTACTTTCCATATTATCATAGAAGCTACATTCTACCATATTGACACAGCACTGTCAGAGGGTTCCTTGATAATTGACACACCACCGTGACAACAGCCATTTCAAAAGAGTAATGGCATACAGAGTCATATCATATTGTAACTCATACTTAGTACATTAGTTTTCTGCAGGTCAACGATGAAAGAGAATGTGTGATTCCATTCGGGGTTTTCTTCATTATCTTTTGTGTCCGTCTTCGATGAAAACTTTACATTCGGGCTTAAAGTTGAAGACAGGCTGACTTTGACATAAGGGTCTGGAGTATCCACTGCAAGTATGAAATTATACTTAATAAATTAGTAAAATTTCAGATATAGTGCCAGATCAGGTCCACATCAAGAGTGTGTCATATGATATTTAATAACATGTTAACCTGAAACCGTGTCTAGAGTACAAAGAATAATTTAAATAGGTGTTAGGTATAGAGTAAGGTGTATGTAGCAAGTTGTAGTGAGAGCCAGACAGGCCTACAGGAGCACTTGTGATGTGGAAAGCTATATTTGATGTTCAATGTCTCAAGTACAAGGCACCTCCAAGCTAATCCCGGACATTACCCAGATGCTGGCTGGACTGTTTCTGGGTCACGGTTCATCGCACTGAAAAATCTTCTAATAATTGACATGCCTCAAGTTTATGGTCACTTGTATTCTCTACGGCACATACATCAAAATAAAAGACTATTAAATGTATACTATATAGATCGAAGCACATCGCGAGTCCAGTTTGGGGCTACCTCCAAGCGGCACACACCTGCTTTAGAGAGCTGCACTTTTCGTATAGATCTGTCTATCTGTCTATCTATCTATCCAATTTAAAGATGATTGGGCATTATGATATCTTGAATTTTAGATGCACATATCTTAAGGTAACATCTAGTGCAAAAAAATTATGAGGTTAACGTTCAATATTTTAAGAAAGAGGAGGTCTAAATTACATTAAATAATAAAGGGAAATACGGAAAAATCCATAATTTTCTGCCAATATGCACTCAATGAAGTAATAATAAAATACTTGTTGTATTACCGTGTATAAAATTCTTATGAATGATAATCTAGACAATATTCTGAGTATATCCATATAAATAACCAGAGATCATCATTCAAATTTTACAGTTGGGACCAGTTAAAGACTTCGGGAAAGGCTTTCCTCCACAATATAAAATTAACCGATTATTTGCTTACCTGAAGCATTATCAGTGACTACCCTAGAAATTTACCTCAGCATAGATGCTATTTACACTTCAAAGAGTACATGTGGTAATGCTTGCAGCAGAAATTATTGAAATTAATTATCATAAACGTATTTTACAGTACATAAGGTAACGTAAATCGCCAGCCTAAAATTGACATTCATTGGCCAACATACTGACCTGTCAGACAGGCACACATTACAAACAGTATGTCAAAAATTTATTTATAATTACAATTATTATTATTAAATCATATATTTAGACATGTACATGAGCAAAATAACCCATTCTACCGTTAGTTCCAAAACATCCACAAGGTTTCCACGCTGTACCACGCTCAAAGAGTGCAAGGGCAGGGGATCAAACCAAGAACCTTCAGCAGAGCTGGTCAATATGGAATTGGCAGATGCCTTAATCATTAAGGTATAGGGAGAGGGAGGTATAGGGGAGCGAGGTATAGGGTTTGCGAGGTATAAGGAGAGCGAGGTATAAGGAGAGCGAGGTATATAGGGAGAGCTGGTCAGGCACAACCCATGGTGCAGAGCCCTGTGTTGGCCATTGGGAATTTAACGTTCAAGGTATTTACCCAGTGTTACCACTTTCACCACGAGGAGGCTCAGAACTTTCAGGCCCAGCTTAATCGGAAATGACCGAACCAACATTTTATCAATAGAATAAAATAGAATAGAATAGAATAGAATAGAATAGAATAGAATAGATAGTTGATATGAGATCTGCGATCCATGAGGAATTCATTACTTTTTTTAAAGTTTCCAACAAGTTCTTTAGCCAAGTCCAGCCAAGTGAGGTTATTCGAATTGGAAAATACAACCATATATTCAATCTACCATTAAATTTTTCAGTACTGAGAAATACCTATAGTTATCAGAGCCACAAAGAAGCCTAATACAGGTAAGCTCAGTTGGTTGGACAGCTGCCTTCTAAATGAGGCGAACTGTGTTCAAATACCTTTTTTTTGTGAAGATATTCCCTTTAGTGAACCTTGGTTGGGTTAACCCAACAATTAAATAAATGCAAGATTCTATTTCTAAGTTGTTTTTTTTTTAACGACTGTAAAAAAAGTACTATTTTGTCATTTTCAAAATGCTCAAAATGATATTCGGCAGCTCAATGCGATCACCAACTAATTTGTAATTTCGATTTGTGACGAAAAGAAGTTCAATTAATTATCTACATACCATTCTTTTCCATGTGTATTGATCACACTGCATTCTGATGAAGGGTCCTAGCAATGACAAATTCTCAGATTAATTTGAATTATGACAATATATTTTAAAATAATCAGTAATACTTTAATATACATTTTTTCAAACTTACCATTTTATGCCTGCTTTAGAGTCTGTGTACATGTACAATAAAAACCAAAGCTTGGGACTCTCTATAGCAACAGCATACAACAGTTAATGTTTTTTACTGATTCCTGCAATCAATATTGAATAGCTTGGCTATGTATAGCTTATGCTCTGGAAAAAAGTTTTTTCTTAAAGCAGTACATTTCATGTGGTTCACGTTTGAATAATGCATACTAATCGATATACAGTGTAGTTACAATGCATCTGTAGTTACAATGCATACTATCTCCCTTTTATTGTAAAATAATTCAACTTTAAGTGCATAAAATAAAGCAGATATAATAATGTAGATTTGTTTTTTTATTTTGTTTTCAAAACGTCTTGTGTAATCACAAACAGATCATGACAATCATGCTACATTAGTATTGCCCACCAACGCGATTTCCAGAAAAATCTGCGTCGCAAGGAGTCTGGCATGTCAAAGAAAATCGGCCGACAATCACCCTCCAGCCTAGTCATGTTCACAGTCAATTTAATTCAGTCATATATTCAGTCAGTTCAGTCAGTTAAATCAGTCAGTTGAACTCAGTCAATTCTGTCTGTCTCTCAGTTAAGCTCATCCATTCAGTCAGTCAGTTCAGTCAAGTCAGTCTGTCTGTCAGTCAGTCAGCACAGCAGAACATGCCAGCTGACAACTAGTCAGTCATTTAGGCAGCCAGACATTTTTTTATTCTTGTACCTTAAATATCACTTGCAATTGAAGATTCAGTGACCTCAGGGTTGTCATCAGTATTTCTTTCTCAATAAATTAGGTATTCATTGTGTTGCTTTGAATCGATATAGATGATAATATAGTAACAAATAAACTATTTAGAAGAAAAAAAAATGCATTGTTTTATCATGTATAGAAGCACAGTAATTGCAAATTGAAATTTTGCACTCCTCCAACATCTTCAGGTGGGTTAAAGATGAATGTCTTTAGTTAAAGAAAGTCAGGTGAGAAGGCCAAGGCAAAATATGAGCAGTTTCTGAAAATAGGGCAAGGCCGAAGATCTAGGCCAAGGCAAAAAGTGTTTCTCAATGAAGTTCAAACTAAATAGTAATTTCACAATATGAAAATGTGATTCCAAAAGTATGTATGTATAATTCCCTCCCCCCTCCCCAGCCTCACAAAATAGAGGATTCTGATTACTGTAACTAATCGCCAACAATGAAGTCCAGCATATTGTCATAATTTGAAAAAGTGAACAATGATTATATTTGCAACAAAAGTATAGATAATGCATATTGTGTGAATGATATTGTCCAAAACGATAGTGAAAGATATCGAAATATTGCCTCAACATAGGCAATATAGGGATGTCTCCCTTATTACAAGGTTAATGGGGTGAGATGAGCCACTGCAGATGGGGTATTGGGATTAGTTGAGCCATGGATCAACATACATGATATTTAACTATGGTGAAAATGGGTAATATGGTGTTGACTCCAAGCTTTATCATTTCATCATGAAGTCTGCCTTGGACAGCTCCTCATTATATAAGCTGACTAAACTTCCTTCACAGTGGCATTGAGATATTGGGCTATAGTACAGAATAATGAACCCAAAACAAGTCTACAAATGCTGTTGAAGAAACATTAGGATATTTCAGAACTAATACTCTTTTAATATGGATGGTTACAGCTTGATATGATGAATTCCAACTAGAATACTCTTTTTAACAAGTGCATGACTGTAGCAGATTAACTTTTGTGCTAGTGCACGTTTTTTCCACTCCATACCATTTCAATGACTTTTTGTAATCGGCGCCCAGTGCCCAGTACATGAAAGACAGATTAAAAGTTTGTTAAGAGAGGCTGGTTGTAAATAACTGAGAGCCAAAAGGGTAATTTGTGTATGGAGGTTTAGTTGGGGTAAGAATAAACTCCCTGAGTGTGAACAATGCGCCAAGCTCCCCCAAAAAACATTGTGCCCCACTGAGTGCAGCCCCCCCCCTCATTCTGCTAACCATAGCTACGTCACTGCATGCAAGATCAAAATATCGAATAAATCAATCGTACTAACATTATAAATGTATGAATTTCATGTTCCTGAGATAATTATTGATATTTACATTTCCCTTACACTATAAAGTGAACTAAAAACCTGTATATCATTGAGCTATTATTTTTTAGCTACATGCTTTAATTTTTCTAAATGCAAAAAACCGTCGACCCCCTCAGTGTAATCAAGAAAATACTTAATTGTAACAGTTGGACGCTGGGCGCTAGATATGGCAAAAAACCAATTCAATACTTTAGAAAAGCATGTGTCAGAAAGGTTTCATTATGAAATAAACATGTGTTGATGTAAATTAAATAAATGATGAAATTTTGTTGTCCTTAAATAACCTGAGAGTTTTGTAAAATACTTAGAGTGTAGATTATGTGAATTTTGTGCAAATTGGATGTCTAAATATGAACCACACTTTTTGTTTTACTACACCTTAAGTTATTGTTTGTGGTAATTGGACATTGCCTTGAAGGATAAATACTTTTTTAACCTACTGTATACCACTGACAAAAAATCAAACAATAAATCTTATGCAGTTAACCACGCCTTATGCTTTGGCAGTACCCCATATTGGTCAGTACAAGCAACCTTGGGGGGGGGGGGGGTGCCCAATGATGCCCCGCCCCCAAATGAAATAAACAGGTTAAGCCATTCTTGATTTCATTGCATCTTATGCAGGCACCATGACAATGCGGACTGTGATTCTCTGTGACTTTAACATCCATGTTACTGTAAGAAATGAACTGGGATGAAGACTGGGTGGTGTTTGACGCCAGTGGAAACAGAAGTTTTGGTTGTGACGGATTCCTTGTTTAAGACAGTGCATAGGATTCCGAATGGAATGCATGTCCAGTGCTTTCCCGGTGCAAGGATGCACGATGCGGCAAATGTTCTACAAAAGTATAGAGGGCCCAAGCTGCAAGCCATCGTAATAGCTGCAGGAGTAAACAACAGAGACTCCACTGATGTTCAGAGACTCCACCAAGACCTGCACAGGGCTGTCAGAGCCTGCTAAGACCTTGTTGCAGAAGTGCGAGTTGCACAGGTAATGCGCTACCCCTGTCTGAGCCAGAAGTTACCAGGTGGACTAAAGGGCCTGAACAGATATATAAGAGGCAATTACAGCACCCTGAAGAATCCAAGGCTGATTTGGACCCTGAGAGATGGACTCCACCTGACAACCAATACCACTGAAAGGGCACTGCATATGTGGGCTTCTCAGATGCACCTGTGAGCAGAAAGGGCATCACAACACCCAGCTCTTATCAGAGCTAACAACCCTCAGCCCTTTTAAGGGCCACCAAATGTTCCAAAAAGGCTCACATGTCCAGGTGCAGGAGACCCAATCGCTGCGGGCTCCAATAATCCGGGGCCAGGGAGACGGGAAGCTCTGCTGTTGGTGACAAGCCGCAAACGGCTGCCACCTCGGCGTCGCTTGCAGAGACCTCCAACTCGGCTCCAATCTCGAGGCCCGCTGCCTCCATCGCAGCCAACACCATGTCTGTCTGGGCCGATGTCAGCTGGGGTCCCTCGTCCTCCACTACGCTGTCCAGGGGCACTGCTGGCATAGCAGTAGCCTCCTTAATATTCTCATCTGCAGAAGACATCCTTATATGTACGAAGTTGCTCTGGTTATATTCTCGAAATTGGCTAAAATTCTGACTGGCTAGTTGTCTCCTCTCTGCTGGTTTCAGAAGGTGTGAGACAGGGCGCCCCACGCTCTCCAGCTTTTTGCCGCACTTTCTGAGTCATGTGACAGGTCATGTGACAGGTCAGGTGACCAGAATCACAGGTCATGTGACCCTAATCACCTTGTTGACCACTTGACCTTTCTCCCCCCCCCCTCATAAAATCTCTTAATTGAGGACTGCACCAAAGATTTCAAAATTAGTACAAAGGGGTGCCTGTTCGTGTTTCGAACTTGGTTGACCTTTTTCCCCAGTGGAAATTTTCCATGAATGCAGGTCACTGGAATCAGTGAATGCAGGTCACTAGAATCAGTGACACAGTTTCACAAGACACAGAAAGTGAGAATTTTCTAGTTGCTAAATATATAATTCAGCAACTCCTATCCGCCAAATAAAACAAACCATCAGGAACGTTTCACGTTCCATGATGACAAATAGCCAATTCCTTATCATTCAATGACAATACTACGAGAAAATAACCATTTGTCCTTGTAACCATAATCCAGCAAACTATATCCCTTTGCTGACCTTTCCAGATTACCCAACTTGCTATATAAAGTTTATCATGGTACTTTAAACATTTCCATAACCACTACAGCCCTTAATTCTTGCTAATTAAGTTATTTGCTGATATTTCCAGTGTTATGAGGCATTTTAACCATTCTCATTACCTAATTTCGTGTTTTGCCCCTGCTTTTAACCAGCAGTGCCCAAATTCTACCTTTGCAGTATTCTTCCCTTTTTTTATTCAAAAAGGGCTGCACCTGTAGTGAACATTTGGGTGGCACGTCTAAAAACCCACTCTGCAGGACACGACCACGTGTTCCGTCCACGAGAATCAGGTACACGAAATGTCCAGTCACTAGAAAGTGACTGCAGCGACGCACCTCTTGTTATGTCGACATTTACCACGTGTTTGAGAGAATCTTTAATAAAAATAAATAAAAATCATTTGCATGGGGAAGACTAAGTAAAATCAAACTATATATTGTCTAAATGAAGCTACAACCGGTATTTATTGTATAAACATGTGATATCACTAGACTCTCAAAAACAAAGTGCCAGAAGTCAAGCAATAAGTGCTATTTCCCTCTGATATGCAGCAACCAAAATCTTAAATTCACTGGTAGCCTACATTGTGGCCTAACCTATCAGGTGGCTTCCTCAGCCTACCTGGTAGAAATGGAGCCGCTTCCGGATCCAATTCCCGAGAAGGAGCTGAGGGCAGCTCCAAATCCGGAAAAGGAGCTGAGGACAGCTCCAAGTCCAGAAAAGGAGCTGTATTCAGATTCGAACGCGAATCTGCCACTCTTCTCGTATCCAGGGGATCGCGTGTGTGCAAGCCGCGCCCCCTGTGTTCTCCTGTCCCCGCAGCTCCGCCCCGCTCTGGCCGCCCAGACCAAGGCTGCGCTGCGTCACCACTCAATTCTCCGGGCAAGGGCGGATCTCGCCCCTCGTCTAGGGGGGTCGCACTCGCTCCGTCCTCATACAATGATGGGTCCAAATACGGATCGTCTGATGGGATGTCAGGGATCCGAATCATGTCATCTGGAGTCACCTCAGCTAAGTACTTCTTGAGCTGATTAATGTGGACTATGCGTCTCTTCCCAGAGGCTGGGGCCTCTATTTCATAGTTGACTTCTCCCATCTTCCTCGTCACCTTGTAAGGTCCTAGAAACTTCAGGGCCAGTTTCTGTTTAGCCAGGGGCGGATAAAACAATAGGACCCAGTCTCCAATATGGAAGGACTGCTCCATTGCCAACCTATTGTAATGCTTCGCCTGCTTCTGGGCCGCTTTCCTCATCTGGGTTCTGCACTTTTCGAAGGATTCTTCCATGGCTTCACGTATCCACTCCACATATTCCACTGGACAGTGGTGCTTATGTTGGAGTGCGTGGCCATACATCAGATCTACAGGGAGCATCGCTTCTCTGCCCAACATCATTCGATTTGGCGTGATATCTGTGGATCTATGGGGCGTAGCCCGATAGGCACACATCACGTAAGGAAGCATGTCATCCCAGTCATCTCTCCTTTCGTTCACCAACTTCGATAGCATTTCACCCAATGACCTATTGAAGCGTTCCACCAACCCATCGCTTTGGGGATGATAAGCCGTGGTCCTGGTCTTATTAATCCCCAATATTTTGCACATTTCTTGGAATAATTTCGATTCGAAATTAGTCCCTTGGTCACTATGCAAGTGATAGGGAGCTCCAAATCGCAAAATCACATTGGTCACCAAGCAATCAGCCACCGTATAAGCCTCTTGATTAGGAAGAGCGAATGCTTCTGTCCATTTAGTAAAGTAGTCGGCAACGACCACTATATACTTGTTATTGGACTTTGTGACAGGCAATGGTCCCATTATGTCAATGGCCATCCTTTCCATCGGCATTCCTACTGGCACCTGATGCAGGGGAGCCTTTTTCAGGCCGCCCTGTCTCAGCTTCTGACACACATCGCACCAACCTATCCAACGTATCACATCCTCCTTGTAGCCAGGCCAATAGAACCTCCGTCTCAACTTGGATATGAGGCTGTTGATCCCCATATGGCCACCAAGACGAGACGTATGAAGCTGGCTGAAGATGCTGCGTCTGATGCTGGCTGGGGCTACCATTTGCATCACCAATTCACCCGTAGGCAGCTTATGGCTTCGATACACGATGCCTCGCTGCAATTTCAAGCAATAGAACTGGGCCCATATATTTCGCACCTGGTCCGAGTGCGTGACAATAGCGTGATACGGCGGTCGCTGTCCAGCATCTAACCACTTCTTGGCGGTAGCTAGGGCCATATCCTGGCCCTGAGCACACCGTATTTCCTCCAAGGTGAAAGACTCTATCCAATTTGGATCCAGAGATCTCTCACTGCCGTCTCCAGCTGTTTCTCCAGCTGTTTCCGCCATATACACTCGCACCTGGGGTCCTTCAGCTCCTCCTGAGCCGATTCCAGTCGCCGCTCGAGGCTGTCCACACGTAATCGTGCGGAAGCCTCGTACCTGGTTCCACTGCGTGATGGAAGCTACAAGGTCAACATTCTGACCATGACCTTGGTCAGGACATTCCTGGCGCTTACAGGCCCTCACGGGGATACGTGAGCAGCCATCTGCATTCGCATGCTTCTTGCCTTCTCTGTATTCGATTACAAAATTGTATTCAGTCAGAGAAGCTATCCATCTCACCAACATCCCTTCCGCATCCTTAAAGTTCTGCAACCACACCAAAGCACGATGATCAGTGCGCAAACGCACTGAATCCTGTCCATACAAGTAGGGCCGAAATATTTTCGCCATTCTGACCACAGCTAACAATTCCTTGTATGTAGTGCAATAATGCTTTTGCGATGAAGACAAACACTGCGAGGCGTAGGCAACCACGCGCTCCTCTCCCTCAATCATTTGCGACAATACACCTCCTATCGCAAGATCAGAGGCATCCGTGTCTAAGATGACAGGGCACCCTTCACGTGGGAGCACCAATATTGGTGCAGTCGTGAGGGCCCTGATTAACCTTTTAAAAGCGTTTTTGCATGTCTCATCCCACTTAAAGACGGCCTGGTGCGCTGTTAAAGCATGTAGTGGTGCTGCTAGTCCAGCAAAGTCACGCACGTACTTTCTATAGTACGATGCGAATCCTACAAAGCAGCGCACCTCCTGTACTGTGGTTGGTTCTGGCCACTCTCGCACCGCCTTTATCTTTTTAGGATCTGGTTTCACACCCTCTCTACAAATCACATGCCCTAGAAAGGAGACCTCACTCTTAAATAACTCGCATTTGCTAGCTTTCAGCCTCAGCCCAGCCTGGCTAATGCGTTTCAGTACAACTATCAGGTTACCTAGACACTTCTGGAATGTGGGCCCCTGTACCACTATATCATCCATGTAGCATAGACAAGTGGACAGGTCCAGTCCTCCTAACACTAGCTCCATCAAACGTTCCAGTGTAGCTGGTCCGTTTGTAACACCAAAGGGCATCACTGTAAAGTGGAAATGCCCTCTGGGAGCAGTGAATGCAGTTTTCTCCTTGTCTCTGTCATCCATGGCTATTTGCCAATAGCCAGACGACAGGTCCAGGGTACAAAACCATTTTGCCCCTGACAAAGTGTCTAGACAGTCATCAATGCGTGGCAAAGGATAAGCATCCTTTTTAGTGCACGAATTCAATTTCCTATAATCCACACAAAACCTGAAAGTTCCATCTTTCTTTCTAACCAACACAGGGGGACTAGACCAGGGGCTGCTGCTGGGCTCGATCACTCCGAGTTTCAGCATCTTATCTACTTCCTCTGACAGCGCCCTGTTTTGAGCTCACCCTAATCTCCGGGTCGGCACTTTGAAAGGCCGATTGTCACCCGTATCAATCTTGTGCGTGGCTTGACTCGTACGTCCCAGCCCGTATTTACCTCCCTCAAAACAATATTCATACTCCATCAAGACCTTTCGGAGCTCTGACCTTTGATCTGCGGTCAGATCGTCAGTTTCGTCCAAAAGAGGCTGCAAATGAACGGGCAGTCGTGTTTCAGTGTTTTTCCGCTTGAGTTCAAAATTGACCTCAGCAGCATTCACCGTTTTCGGTGAATCCACCTTTTCGACTTCGCTCAATTGACCTACCACTTGACCTTTCGCAATATGAACACTCTCAGTCGTGGGATTGGCTATCCACACGTGAGCCCCAGAGCATTGGGATGCCAATAATCCTCTAGGTATCATTATGTGTAAATCCTGGCAAACCGTGGGCAACGACTCGAATACGAGGTCGCCCCCGTTAGATACGCCCCAGGACACCAAATTGACTGAGACCTGCGACACGTGGCGAGCTGGTATATGGACGTCTTCGTGTAAGATTGCTCGGCCTGTTTTTCCAGGGCGACCTTCTCTACACGCGATATCAACGCCTCCCAGCCTCAGCATTCCTACTGAACACATTAGCAATGCACCGTGTCTCTTCAAGAAGTCCATCCCCAGTAGACCAGGGAGACCTCCGATGTCCGCTACCAAAAATTCACAAGGATAAAGCACCCTCTCTAAACAGAGAGTGAGCTCCACCTTACCGTAAATATTAATTGGTCCACCGTTTGCAGCCGACCACAGGTCTTAAAGTCTCTCGTTTCGCGCCAGGTATCTCATCGTACTCCTGCTTACTCAGCAGAGATACTTGCGCACCGGTATCGATCAGGAGGTCCACGTGACGTGTCCCTACACTAATCGTAATATACCACGATGCGCTCGAATTCTGCATGGCCACTTGTCTTGGCCAATGCTGTCCCACTTTCACCCCTTCCCAACATTCCGGAGGCTGAGGGGCCGCTTCTTCAGCAGGCTGAGGGGCTGCTTTTTCAGCAGGTGAAGGATCCATGGATACTTCCTCCACCCTTACTCGTTTTCCGAGTGTTTCCTCTCCTTCTTATCCTTGCCCCCCTTTTTGCCCTGATCGCTCCGCCCCTGGGACCGTTTATCACCGTGCTTACTCGATCGGTGTTCCCTGTCCCTGCTAGGCGCTCGTTTCTTGGAGCGATCATCATCGACATTTAGCTTGGGACAATCCCTGCGGAGATGCCCGGTCTTCTTGCACCGGTAGCACCTCCGTGTTTCAGGTGAATAATCTTGTTCCTGCCGACGAGTATTACTATAAACCTTCCCCTTATCTTTGGACATAACCTCGCCTAATATCGAATAGACCAAATCTTTCAAATCTTGCCTCGTGATGGCTCCCTCTTTTTCAGAAGGCAGGCCGCCACGTATAGACGCTGAAGCAGTAGCAGCCACGGAAGCCTCGGGCTGCAGTATTGGCAAAGCGATAGCGCCAGCCGGCCCGACGTCAGGCTTACTCGTTTTCGTGGCCTCGTACGCTGCTTCATACTGCACTGCCAAGTCTATGGCTTCTTGCAGTGTGGGTGGCTTTAGAGCCGCCAACCAAAATCTCATACTAGTGGACCCAGCCGTCTCCATGAAACGCTCTTTTGCAAAGCGTTCCTGCTCGGCTGGGGCGGAAGCGGGGTTCGCTTTCCTGGAGAGGTCTAACAAAAACAACCCATACGTCTCGAGGTCCATTTCTGGGCCCCGCTTTGCATTAAACCATTTATTTCTGTACGCATCTAGGGCACGATTCGAGCAGAACAGAGCCGTCAACTGGCTCACCATCTCCCTCCAATCGTCCCGATAAGTTAAGGGCCGCATTTTCAACTTAGCTTGACCAGTGACGCTGGTCCAAAGGTGAAAACATTTCTCCTCGTCCGTCCACTTGTTGAAAGTGGCGACTCGAGTGAATTCGTCTAAGTGGTCTATGAAGGCCGTGCCCTGGCCGTCATATTTTGGAGGAACAGCTTCTTTTCTCCGCCTGTACCCCGAAGAACCCAGACTCCGTTGCGGAGTACTGGTGGCCGCCATGACAGCCCGGGCCGAGCCACGTGGTTCCGCACGCTCGACCACGGAGGGCCGCCCTTCGGGCGAGGAAACAGGCGTTGACGCGGATGAATCATTCGACTCATAGCCAGCTGGCGAGGGCTCCCTTCGGCGCCCTCGATCGCTGGTTGTCCGCGTATTTTCCTGACTCGTGACTGCGAGTCAGTCCTATCCGCCGTGGCCTCTCGTCTACGAGGGCGTCCCGGCGTTCGCACTACTTTACTCCTAGTCGAAGCACGTAGAGCTGACTCATCCGCCGTTTGCGAGGGGCCCGGCACCGGAGTCGATGCGGGCTCACTCGTGTCGGCTAATGCCAAGCCAGGCCTCTTACGCAACTTTGCAGGCATTATACGTGGGGCTAAAACACACTAGATAAGGTAGAGTATTGTAGCGTGAATTCTACTTAACTGTAGATATGTGTAGCTTGAAGTTTGAAGTCGCAACGTCGCTGCTGCTGACGCTCAATGTAGATGCTGACGGTTCCTGTGCTCCGCTGCAACTGACTAAACCACGCGGTCGCTGGCACCTTTATCCAGCGTGGCCGTCGCAAAGTCATTTTTTTCAAAAAGTTCAAAAAGTTCTTTATGTCCTTGTCCATGCGTCGTCCATGTCTTCTATCCAATTGGGGAACCCTACAACCGATTCTTCAAGTCCCACATCGGGCGCCAATTTGTAAGGTTCCCCAAGAAAGACAAAGCGTTAATATTCCAGTTTAAAGTTTATTTTGCCCTGCCCCGCCGCACAGCCTGCCTATCCTCTGCTTCTTCAGCTACTGACGCGGTCTGGGTGTATTCCCGCCAAGACCCCGTGGTCACGTGGTCCGGGTCACCCAGTGCGCGTCAAAGTCGGTCACTGACCTAGTAAGGTCAGTGACCTGGGGTCATCACACAAGTCAAAGCCTTGACAACACGGCACTCTCAAACAGCTATACTAGGTCAAGTGATTTCCTGGCTCCACCTCCTTATAAGCCAGTTGTAGGCGTTGATGTTGTAAACAATGACTGCACTGTCTAGGAGTTGTGGTCAACTGCCTAGATTGAGTTTGTGGACAACTCTAATGACTTTGTTCTGGCTAAATTTTGTCATAAGCATTTTTTTTAGCAATATCTATCTATATCTATCTATCTATCTATCTATCTATCTATCATTCTCAATCAGTCAATAAATCAGTCAATAAACAGTCAATTAACAATCAATCAACATCAATCAATCATCAATCAACCAGGGTGTTAGTTATATAATTAATCAATCAATCAATATCCAGGTTAGCTATCTGGCTAGAGTTATAACTGAACCTAGGCCTGTATTCAATTATGACTCCGTCCTTATATTTTTTAATATTTAACAGTTAAACCTGTTATTTTGAAAATTTTAACTCAAACACATGGCCTCATTGGTCAGGCTGGCTAAGACATCTTGGCCACCCTGCATATATTACTGCGTAGCAAAATCCGCCAAACCCCGTGCTGGTCATCTAGTTGGCTGGGCATTAAAATTGGGTTGTTTAAATTATATTGGTCTGAATGGGGCTTGTGGGCAGTGTAGCTGCATGGGAGTATGATTTATATATATATGTAATGATATTGATGTATACTTTGAAATAGGCATGTCAAGTAAATAACTCACCTGCTTACTCTCGTGTGAAAGTGTAAAAAAAACATAACAATTAGAAGCTCTTATGATTATTAAAAAATTATGAAGTATGATTCAAATAGTTTATGCCTGAGATAAATTATGTAATGATACGAGTCTCGTAGTTTTGACAGTGACCATACAATCTCAGAACTGAACCCTTGACCTCTTGCAGAGAAAATTAAGTACAGGATTTACTTGAATAAAGGCCTTACCTTCTATTTTTTGTGTTTACAGCCCATTTCAGCAGGGTCTTCATTTGAAGTGGGCTTTTATTATTTTAGGGCAACAGAGGACAACAAGAAATGCAAGACCTTATGAAAATAACTCTGAAAGATCTCAATTTCAAGGATGTGACCTATCTGTATATTTTGTTTGGTAAGGCAGATACCCTGGGCTTCTATTTGAGGAGTGTTTATTCAATTAAATACGTATTAACTATTGCCAACTAATCTGCCACATGGTCAGAGTGTACTCATAAGGGTAATTTCTCTCCTCCACCCCCCCCCCCTCCCCCTCTTCCAGCACCAGTGAGGAGCAACAACTTGCAGCCAAATACTGTTACTGATTCCACTTTAATTAACCTAATTCACTCATTACCGAATGTACATGGGCATATACATGTATGGAATTTCACAAGTGTGTGTCAACCATTGCTTAATCAACAAGTGTGATGCATATAAAAACCGTTGTTATATATATATATATATATATATATATATATATATATATATATATATATATATATATGTATGTACCAAATCAAAATCATCATTATCTTATTTTTTCTATGTAATGGTGCAATATTTAGATACTATTGTATAGATAGACTGGTGCAATGCAATGATGTCATTTTTCTTGGATTGACTTTCATTGTTATGGACTTAAGCATAGCTTGCATATTAGTGTTAGCATTTCCAAGTGTAGTTTGTCATTAATCATTGTAGCTACAGTATAACTAGTTACATTTGTTTGTTAATTGTATTATTTTGACATATCGGTCAAACTGACCTTGATAATGTCAATAAAATGAAAATTTTGAAAATAGGATTTTTACTGCTTATTCCAGGCATGATACGAACACACGTGGGCTGGGATGAGAACATGTGTTGATCATTAAGAGTTGTGTCGTTGAAGTATCTTCGTTAATGAGCTTAGCGACAAACCCAGATGGTCTGCATGATTATCTGTGATTGTGTGGATAAAGCATGGAGACAATATATATATATATATATAATTTTATTGACAAATAGATGTCAGACAAGACATATATGTCATGAGTACCAGATATCATAGGAGCCGTCAGAAAAAAGAAATGCAACAAAGGGCTATAGTTACAGACGGTTCCAGCCACCAAATTTAAGTGAATACATAGAGGTTAACATTGTCAGTTTAGATCATCCACTCTTTACAAAATCAAATCAAAATCTTTTATACATACATCTTGTATCTCAAGC
Organism: Alitta virens; assembly: GCA_932294295.1. Taxonomy (NCBI): domain Eukaryota; kingdom Metazoa; phylum Annelida; class Polychaeta; order Phyllodocida; family Nereididae; genus Alitta; species Alitta virens. The sequence goes on along the minus strand of OW028583.1, from coordinate 29,115,104 downwards.
ATAAAGTTATTTTTTAAATATATAACACATATTTAGAATGACTGATTAATTGCTTATCTTTGCACACTGAGATACAACATTTAATCCTGCATCACTCACTGCTACCTTGGATGAACAGAGAAGGATGGGATACTTCTTATCAGACCACTTATCTTGCCATCTTAAGTTCATCCAAGCTGCTACAAATAATCCCAAATTTTCTCGGAGAATCTCCCAGTCCCCTTATCAAGGGTGAGGGCCATTAAAGAGGGCCATTAAAATGGCCCATGGACCATCAGACAGACATTAAGAAAACAAAAAATCACAATCTTCACTAGTTATTTTCCCCACAAACATGCATAATGTTTAAACATATTTTTACACAATTCATTTTCATCAATTTCTTTGTATGATAAATGAAACAAGCATAAAATTGTATTTAAATTGATACCAAACATGGTATAGTTATCTTTATGATAAAATACTACTATAAGATTTTATATGCTCCCCAAACAATCAAAATTCAAATTAACACTGTTTACTTCACCTCATCTTAAACAGCATTATGAATCAGAATCGGAATATATGATCCTTCCCCAAGACTGATACATACACTTGCTAAAATATTTGTTCATCCTGTTAGGTCATTTGAAAATTACCTAAATATTTCAGTTTAAAACAGCTTTTTGTAATCGGCACCCAGCGCTCAACGCCCAGCGCCCACCCTCGCCAAAAAAACCCTTGACTTGACCAGGTTAGGATGTTGGTTGATACATGAAAGACAGATTAAAAGTTTGTTAAGGGAGACTGGTTGTAAATTACTGATAGCAAAAAGGGTAATTTGTGTAGGGAGGTGTAGTGGGGGCGAAGATAAACTCCCTGAAACAATTTGCCAAGCTCCCCAAAAAAACATTGTGCCCCCATGAGTGTAGCCCCCCCCCCTCACTCTGCTAACCCTAGCTACGCCACTGCATGCAAGATCAAAATATCGAATAAAACAATCGTAATAACTTTATAAATGTATGAATTTTGTGTTCTTGAGATAATTATTGATATTTACATATCCCTTACACTATAAAGTGAACTGAACCATGGAGCTAGTATTTTTTAGCTACATGCTTTAATTTTTCTAAACACATATACTGCAATCGTACAACGATCAAAAGTATTAGTGACCTAATGTTTGACCCCTCGTCTTTGTAATACCCTAAAAGCTCCTAAATGGTGATGCTTACATGCCCATACTAGTTTTTTCAGCAGCATGCACAAAACCGGGCGCTAGATTACTCAAAGCCTGTCTCAACTGCATAGAAATGCTCACTAAATATTGCACTAGGCTAGCAGTATCAAAGACTTATTCTTTCCAGAGCAGAACTCAATCTTAACACTAATGTCTACCAATACTCTTTGCCACCTAGTTGTTACTTTTTATAGTCATTTTAACATATCTCTTTTATGTTTTATGAAATTAGCCAAAAATTAATTTTAATAAAGTCAATCATTTTCGTTTCTGGATCAGAACTAGAAGACAATGGCACCGACAATGACAGGTCTAAAACTTTAAATAGAATAGGTGTAAAATAGTGTAGTTTGCGACTTTTGGGGTCTCATAACCATAGGATATAATTAAATTATCATAATGAGGAGAGAATGTTAAAAATTCATATTTTTCCAAAACGGGGCATTTGAAGGGCTATTTCTGAACTTCAGTTTCATATTCATTTCGTAATTTTTATTAATATATATCTGTACAATGCTCTAATGAGAGTATTTATTTATTCAGATTTCACAGGTTTTCGAGGAGTTTGACTTTGAAACTGTCTTATTAAGCAATTAAGCAACAGGGCAATAAAGTCTTCTTTTATTTACAATCAGAGGCGCGCTGGCAGTGACCCTTAGAGTTGAATCTTTTGCTCATTACCTGGAACTCTCCTAGGCAGAAACGTTCCTATATAGTTATTTACACAATGTATTTATAGTCCAGTAGAACTTTGTCAAAAAGTAGGGTAAGCGTTACATGGAGTATGGCAGCTATTTTTTTGTCGATATTGGGTAATTTGAGGGTGCTGATTCCAAATCTGACGGGTGCCACTTCGGCATCCTTGAGCATTTTGAGATATTCACAAAAACAGTTGCCATTGTTACAAAAATTTGCACATTAAAAATTTCACAGAAAATGTGAAATAGCAAGATTGCTGTAATCCGTAGCTACAACTGATGTTATAAAATCAATAGCCCGGGATACAGGAATGCAAATTTCTCATAACCGATTTGCCGCTCCCCCAGAATCGGGGAGGAAAATGCTTCCGCGCGTCGTCTGCATACAAAGTAGTGGATTACTACGCCTTATTGCTTTCTTCTAAGAAGCCACTCACTAGGAAATTAGTTCAGACGATTTCTTTTGACTTAAACTCTACTAACGTCATGAAATTGAACAACTTTACCGTGGAATTCCACCCACTGCAGAAGGTACTTTTTTTGTAAAAAGCACTGAACAAGCGTTGTAACTGCGTAAATGGCACTGAACAAGCGTTGTAACGTCGTTGCGACTCTTATTCAACGAAAACATTTTTACGTTATCCCTTGACGCTTTGCGTCAGTTATCAGAAAGACCGGTGCTACGCACCGGACAAGCGCTGTCATTCGGCAGAAATTGTGTTGCCCTCAGCTGTCAGGTGGACACTGTTGCCCTCAGCTGTAGATCAGCAAACACAGTTCTGTAGCCTTGCTATTCTTTTTTGGTAGAAATACGATCACGACGTTTTACTGAATTTTCCTCGCTTACTTGTATGCAGATCGATTCTAAAAATGTTTCTATTGCTTGTTTCTTCAAGTTGACGGCTCTGATTGTCTTTTAAGTCACTTAAATGAGCAAAATAAGTGGCGAATCGACGATCAAAACAGTGCGTTCGTCAGTATTGTGTGACGTCATCAATTTGCTTGAGGCCCCAAATGGGGGCGTCGTGTGTTAATTATTTCTGGCGGGAATGCGCAATGCCATGATCAGAGAAGCAGATCGATGCTTACAAAATTATGCATCTAGGAATTGTTCCTAATGTTTTGAAGGCTGGTGTATTTTTTTCATTGTGTTGCTTTAAATGGACATGGATGATAAGACAGTTGCAAATGAATTATTTAGTAAAAAACCGCATTGTTCTATCATGTATAGAAGCCAAGTAATTGCAAGTTGAAGTTTTGCATTCCTCCAACATCTTCAGGTGAGTTAAAGATGAATGTCTTTAGTTAAAGAAAGTCAGGTGAGAAGGCCAAGGGAAAAAATGAGCAGTTTCTGAATATAGGCCAAGGCCAAAGATCTAGTCCAAGGCAAAAAGTGTTTCTCACTGAAGTGTAAACTAAATATAAGGAGTCACTTGTGTGCTTGTTATTAGCTAAACAGTAAAATAATGATGAATTCCAGGTGTCTAGAAGGAAGAAATTAAATCATTGTTAAATAGTGTTAATTAAAAATACAGCATATTCCTGAGCACCTTCTTTAAGTATTGTTTTATATTTATAATTTCCCTGTCTTTAACTGTCATTGTGGTCTGATTATTCATGTGGCTATTTTTTTTTTTTTTTTTAACAAAATAAATTGTTCACTGTTGGTCATATTTCAGTACAGGAATTTTCCTGGCATTAGGGAAATATGAGTAAATGATATCTTCCAGTTTTGACAAGGGTGGCTAGCAAAATGTCATCATGCTGATGTGACAAACTTGGTTTAGCTTTGAGATTTAAGTCTATTATAATACATATCTGAGGATTAGTTTATTACATTGAATTGCATTGCATTGAATTGCATTGTGAAAACATGGAGAAATGGCTTGTGAGCCACATTGTGAGTTATATCTCTGGCATGAATTTATTTTGAATATGTGAGGTGTGGATGACAGATATATATTATCATGGGTAAATATGCAGAAATAATGTGGCATTCTTCTGAAGTTATTCAGTTGCATTTATTGGTCAGCTGTCATGACTAGACTGCTTGATAAACAATTAGACTTGATTGTCTATTCAGTTGAAGTTGCTACATTTAGTTGATGTTTTGACTGAGCCCGCTAAATGTTACGTAATCATTGGGGGGCGGAGCTTATATTTGATTGACATCCTACTATGCTTCTGATTTTTTGGTACTGGTTGCAGATCAGCTGTCATCACTAGTTTTCAAGTATATAAATACATTAATTTACATGACTAGTTCTGGCAATATTTGGTCAATAAATTAACAGCTACAAAATCAGTTTTCAAGACCTGTTCTCAAAATTAAATTTTATGCCACATGTTTATTTCTGAGATTTGATTTATGGTGCTATTTTGGTGCTCATATATACCTCATAGACATCATCATGTTTATGTTTTATTGTGGTTATTGCAGTTCAGTGTACTGCATTACAGGAATATTTCCGTGGTTTATTTTCACTGCTCATTTGTGCTTGGCTCAGTGGTTTGAGAGTCTGACTCTGAGGTGCAGGTTTTGGATTTACAAAAATGTATGACTAAAAAAAAACAAAAACAAATTTGATAATAAATAATAATTGTGACCTATCATAATCTGTCAGCATATTTCTCATCATATCTCAACGGATTCTGGAAAGCTACAAATTTTAAAATTAAGGGTCACATGTAAAGTCCAATCAGCTGATAATTGCAAATTTGTAACTCACATACTTACACCTTTATGATTTAATTTAATTGTTTACACTACACTACCATTCAAAATAAAGACCCACCTTTTTTTTTTAATTATCTTTTGCTACACTTGGTCCATGTCTTTCCAGAGTATTACTTTAAATTTTTGTATGATAAATGCAGTCATTTAATTTTTCACTGCGCAGCATTGCGTAAAAAATATAAATAAGTATACCATGTTTGGTATCATTTTGCATGTATTTTTATGACAAATGGTAAGGTGATGTTTAATAATTACTATCTACATGTTCCATGAAAATTAATACTTGAACTACAGTGTTTAAACAAAACTTAAATGGATCCATATGTTGCCCAGCTGTAACTGGCCATGCTTGGCTGATCGCAAGGCCTAGGCTCAGGTGAGGGAAGGGGGCACTCCAAAATTTCTCAATTCTATTACTTGTATTTTAGACCATATAAACATTAGCACAAAATGGACAGAAATGTTGCTAATAAACCCAACTTTCTATATATTACATTTAAGTTTCCTGTCTTTACAATGATAATTTTTGGCTCTATGAAATGATAATTAAATATATACATGCATAATATGCATTATTAAGCATGGCAAGTCTGAAGTGTTTATATTATGAATCATAAAGTCGTCTAAACAAATCTGTTGAATCCTCACATTTGAAATAAATTAAAAAATTTCCTACCTGACCAAACACGCTTTCGTTTTTTGCGAACCCCCCCCCCCCCCCCATGTTTGGGGCTAAGGCTTAGTTCACACAATTCTGGCGGGAATTACGTCATTGCTTGCCCCCATCAGGACCTCATGAGCCCTTATGACGTCACTCAATATCATGCGTGCGCATCAAAACAACGGCGGCCATAACTTTTCCTCTCACCGCTTCGAAGATTCCTCTGCATTTTACAGTTATGTCACGGAGCTGATTTGACCTTTTAATGGCTTAAAAGATAGATGAAGCAATTGCGGATTCAATGAGGTATGCTGAATGTTGCCGATCATTGGTATAAAGTCTTCAGATTGTGCTGAACGGCTGAACGATTTCTTCTACCAAGAAAAGATAGGAAGGAAATTGGACTGTGTTATTGGACTACCTCAGCTGTTAAGTGGACACTGCTGCCCTCTGCTGTCAAGTGGACACTGTTGCCCTCAGCTGTCAAGTGGACACTGCTGCCCTCTGCTGTCAAGTGGACACTGTTGCCCTCAGCTGTCAAGTGGACACTGCTGCCCTCTGCTGTCTAGTGGACAATGCTGCCCTCCATTGCCAATTATTATATTTATAATGAACGAGAATTAGATGTTGCTATTCCAGCTCCTGCTTGGGGTCAAGGCAGAGAATGTTAAACTTAAGAGGTGTTAAACCTCGATCTGATTTTTTTGGAGGTTCATGCATAATTTTTAAGAATTGTGTCAAATAATTAATATGAAATACACTAACACTGTGTTGACGTGGAGATGGCCTACTTAATTGTACTGTATTATTTTTCAAGAACTTTTTTTTATTAATTTTTTAGGCATCAATACATCCGCCTGCTTGCGTTGCCCTAGGACCGGCCCTGAGTAGGCCTCTGTAGTGTTATCATTACACAGCATTACATAATAGTGTTCATTATTAGGTAAATTATGGTTAGAGTAGTACTCAAACTGAGAAAGTCATAACCTGGAATTTTGCCTGATAAAATTTTCAATTTATGTTGCTTGTGGAATTTTCTTAAACTGATGGTTGCTTGCATATTGCTGCCAGCTGGCAAAAAAATTAATAGAGGAAAGCTTACAAAAACTCCCAGCTGGCAGTTGAAATCCTGAGGATGGCTGGCATGTAGTAACTATAGTTTTGGGCTGGCAGATAAAAATAAAAATGTATATCAGATGTTTCTTCACAAGCTCATCCAAATTCACATTCTACATATCCCAAAACGTGTAGATCCAAAAGGGCACCAGGATAGGAAGTCACAAGCTGATCCAGCCAGTGGAGAGCCCCTGCTTTTTTTACTGCAGTAATACTCCATAGTTCAATTATGCCTAAAATCTTAATTTAAAACTTTGGAAGTTGTAACCCAGGATTTTAACCTAAAATTAAGGTGAATACTGCCTAGATTAGTTGAGCATGAGAATTTCGGGGTCGAATACATTAAAATTAGTCAAGAGGCCCCCAACGGGTTCTTCATAATTGAACAACCAATCGAATCAAAGAGCCTGCAAAACTACCCCGCCTGGGTCCTTGACCTAAATACTTATCAGTTATAGATCTATTGTGTGATAGGTCTAGATGCCAGATAAAAAAAGGGAAAAGGAACTAATTTAGTCTGAATAGACCTTTTTGTTTTACAAAACATTTCAAATTTGACACTCCATAAGTCTCTCTTGAGTCTCTTCGTTTGCTGCTATTCATTTTTGCTTTTCAGAAGAAAAAAAAGAGTATAATTGCACCTGGCTGATAATTATGATGTATCATTTTATTATGTATTATTTTGATTCGTACACATCAGGTACATAATACAATATTAAAATTGCAGTCTATCGTATATTATACATGTAAATAAGAATTTAGTTATAATATTATTATCCAACAAGCTACCTCTGAAAAATGCATTGCATATTTAAATAAAACATAAACATAGTAGATGTTGAGGAGTCCACAATAGAGTTTTGTGGGATGAGGAAATGTACATGTATAATATTTTCCAAATCCTACAAAACTCCACCATCCACCATTTCTTAGATTTAGATTTTCTATTTAGCATAAATTTACATTAGTATTCTTTTCATTACAGCTGTTGCGCAAGGAGACCTCACTAACAGAACATAGAGATCCATTAATATTAAATTTACATAAAATCAATTAAATTCAAATGCAATATGGAAACTACTCTCATCAGTGGTAGTTTAGCTGCATTACTCATCTCATGCGCAGACTACTATATTGATAACTGTTATATTTGCATAAATGACTGCTTCATCACAATAATCTTTTTCACCAATATATTTTACATTAGAATAAAGGATTTTTTCACAATCATATATTATTTGTCTTTTTAAAACTACTCTGGCTTCCATCTTTTTGCAAATAAAAGGTTTAGGCCATTCATATATGTGCAGTACACCATTAAAAGCAAGAAAATAAATATGAGCTCTTATTCTTGCACACAGCCCTGCAAAAAATAAAGTCTCGTTTTGCAACATTTCCCATTTTCACCCTTTTTTCAGAGCATTAAAGTTTGAAAAATATCACCAATAGCCCTGATGTAACAGAATACATGGTTTCAATACAACTTCTTTACTCTAGGTACAAAATTTCATGCCTACATTATGAAAAATAAGAGAGATATGGACGTCTGAACTGGGAAACTCATGCCATTGTGCTTTGCCACAAAAAATTTATAAAATTTCAAATAGCTGTATCTACTAAACCATTGACACTGGAGACCTAAAATTTTGGATTTTTCCATTAATTATATAGTCCTACAAATAATGGTATTTTTGCAGAATATTTTGAGATGGTGACCTGGAAAGTTTGTCTGAATTTCGGTAAATGCATATGGATTGACCCTGCAGCTGTGCAAACATTAAAAATATTTCCAATGTGCTTATGTAATTCTGATACTTACGAACTCAAATTAACTGACTATAAATGTGTATGTGATGTTATATATATACATATATATGATTTTATTGACAGCTAAATATAACTCATTTATAAGGTAAATAAATTAATAAATATTCTGAGTTGGAATCTTAACATCTGAGTATGAGGATAAATTGGTAATATCCTTGATCTTACCTGGTCACTCTGTACTGGTTTGGCCTTCATCTTTGCCAAAAGCTCCCGCCTTTTTTGCTTTCTGCTGTCAAGTGACTGCTTTCTTCCAGAGGTCTGAATTTATAGTAATGACAAACATTTTAAATGAGTTATACATCTGTCACTGGTGTTGACACATACATAAAATGTGTGGAGATATGGTCATCTGGATATATGTTGAAACAAAGGCTTTTGGTTGAAATAATAGCTGAACAATACTTACTTGGGGAACAGATCTAGGTGTTAATGAAGCGGGGCTCGGAGGATGAACTCTCAATCCAGGGGAGCAGATTCTGGGGCATCATTTTTTTCTTCGCAAATCTGAAAATGCAATATTATATCACATTACTTTGGTGGGTATAAATCTTTATATGGTTTGCGGTTTGCGAAGAAACATTTGGCATAATGACATATTTTACATTAATTTAGGTAAAGATTAGTATCATTAAAGTAGGAGTGGGCACCTATTAGTCATAAATAACTTGTTTATAATACAACTTTTAAAGATCAGATATCTTGCAGGGTGCTGACGTCGCTGACAGGAGGGCTTGGTGATCGATGCTCAACTGACACTATAGGCCTGGGGGACACCTCAGTTCTAGCATGGCCAAGTTGATTTTCCTCCAAAGACTGTAAATGAAAATGTCATCATTCAGTTTGTAATGTGTTATGTATCCAATTGGCTAGTGACATGTCAAAAAGAAACAATTTTGACAAAATGCACCCAAGAGTGGCATATGACAGTTTATCAAATGTTTGTGGAATTAATGTACTTAGTGAAATAACATTACTCATAAAATTCTAGAGTTCAAAAATTATTTATAATTGGTCGATTTATTTCCGCATAATCTATCTATCACTAATCATATGTCATTTACCTGTTCTAATCTGCAATTCAAAAAGAACTGTCTGCCTGCTGCATAAGCTAGTCACAGGTCCTCAACTAGCATTATGTCTGACACTTGCTTGAACTGGAGGTGCTGAGGCCACCAACTGGGGGGTTCCACAGGCTCGCCATCTTTAGAGTATATGATCCTCTTTGAAGTTTGACCTGCAAAGAAAAAACAAAAGCACACGAGTACATGCTCTGTACTGTACGATGGTAGAAGGCATGGAATTTATTAAAACAATCTCTGCATGAGGGTTTGCAGATTACGGAGCATGCTTTAATGTGGACTTAGATTGTAATAGTTTTTTTCTTTTTAGTTTTGGTTACTAAGGGCAGCCTTAAAGTTTGCACTGAAAAGTTTGAGACAGTTACAGAATAAGACACAATTATAAATGTAAAAAAAATAAACTTACCATTACTTTGAGATATTCTTATCATCTCTGTGGCTAAATTTCTGAGCTCATCCCTATGACAGCTGTTAGGCACAGGCATGACTGGCAGGATTGGTAGCACTTGCAGGGCTCCACCTGAAGTGGCCAAGTCTTCAAAGCTGTCCTTGACCATGTCGCAGAATTGAGTGTCTTTCTCATTGATGGTGACCTTAATAAGTTTAATGTGCAGTTCACAAGCACTCCAGCAGATTGCAGTTTTGTCATACTTTTCATCAGCATCCTGAGTGCATTGTTAATAGTTAAGTATTGTCCTTGCCCTTAAGCCCCAGTCACACTAGCCGGTTTTGCCATAGTGAAAGCATAGTATGACGCAATTGTTACGCAACGCGCTACCCGGCTCCAACCCGGCGGCTACCAAACGGCTACCCGTGGATACCCGGCGATAGCCGCCAAGCACCCTTGGTACCCTTGGCCAAGCCGGGAGTTTCGGGTTATCTGTGCCCGTAGTAAACCCGGCGGCTTGTTGAGGGGTTCTATGGGTAACCAGGCGGCTTCAAAGAGATTGGTTTGAAAATGAGACAGGAAAGGCTTCATAACCTTCTGGACTCCTTTCAAGCAGCTTCGTCTCCTATGGCCGTTTTCAACTGCCATACACTGATTCCTGAACCAGCGAATTGGCACTGAGCCGTATGGTTGATGTACATTAGGGTGGACTGGTCGTGGTCCATTTCCATAGTACTGGTTGAAGTACCCCGGGAATGACATAAAAGGCTGGTTTGGTGTGGGGCCGTAAGGGTGGAATGCAGCCAGGCCATATCTAGAGTATAGCTGGGTAAAGAATATTGGGGAAGGTCCAAATGCAGGATATAGTAGGGGGTAGACAATGAACTTCATTGGGGGCGTGCGACCATACACTGGATGAGAACGCATATAAGCAGTCCTACACCAAGGATGAATGTGCTTCATGACGTGTCTTGGAACCTGCCTTCTGGGTCTCCTGAGGATTCAACAATTGGAGCATATGCTAATGAGTTCAAACATGTCTTCAATACATACCGAACCCCTGATGGCATATTTGGCGGACAAGGAACAATTATATTATTAGTACTGTGGTATCACTAAACATATATTATAAATTTAATTTTCGAAACATTTTGTACATAATGTGAGGAGACCCCACTAAGAAGGTATCCCTTCGCTATCGTGGGGCCACCTACAGGGATTAAAGATTCATAAAATATTTTTTAAATTAACAAAACAAAAATATAAACAGTGCTCTTCATCAATGATGACATATACGAAAGGTATGTTATAAATATTGTGACACTAATGAGGGTTTGACCTTGAACAAATATAACAATTAGGAATATCACAGCGTTCATTATATGTTACAATCATACTAAATTTAATATACCTCTTAAAGCCATCTTGACTATGTGTATGTTGTTTTTCCTTATAGTTGACAGACATGTTATTTTAATTATTTATTAATTTATTAATTTATTATACTTAATACTTTGCTTGGCAAATTCATGATTAACTAATGGCAATCTAAATCTATGTACTTGTCTTGTTTCATAATTATGATGCTCAGTTGATGATAATGGCAGAAGATCAATAAAATATTTCGGGAGAATGTGATTTATACGTTTATAACAGAATTTGAGGGTCATGCAGTGCACAAATGTCATGGAATTTAAGTAATTTCAGAGACTTAAAAAGTCCATTTGTGTGACTATTGTAATTGCTATTTGTAGGAATCCTCACAGCTTTCTTTTGTAAGCCAAATACACGTTGACACTTCCAACCCCACAGTAAAAGACCATAGGTCTATCTATCTATCTATCTATCTATCTATCTATTTATCTGTCTATCTGTCTATCTGTCTATCTATCTGTCTATCTATAGAAACCCAGTGACCAACAGCAAAACGTGAAAGAATCAGTGTCATCCATTAGTATGAAAACTCCAAGGAGTGACGTAAATTTTGTTGCGAGTACCGTTAAATTTCCTCACTTTGGTAGCACCATTCTTATGTTTTTGTTGACAAGAACACAAGGGGAATTGGAATTTGAAATTTTATTAAGATAATGATTAACAATTAATAATCAAGTTAGACAGTTACAGTGTACAAGTAGTTTGCAGAAATTACTTGAATTTGAACGTTACCGGTATCATCGAGTAAATGCACATAATACAAAATGGTAAGTAAATATGACATAAAGAAGTTTACTAGCTAAAATCTACATACTAAATGGGACCAGTTAAAGCCTGAACATAGAGAAAATATAAGTCAGTAAAAGTAAAGTAGTTATAGAACTTATGTACAACAGATATTGAAAGATCTACACAAAAAACTCGAGGGGTTCCCTAAGGGCGCCATAGCGAAGCAAAAACCTCAAAGAGCGACTTTGTCAATGGCCCACCCATATACATGGAGTGAGAAGCACACCGGGCCCAATTGGGAACTGTAGTTGATCTGCGGAGCATTGCCAAAGGTGTAGGATAGCCTTGCAGCATAACAAGTCAAACGAGCCATACTCTTTTTACAAAGTAGTCAATGCGTGTTATACTATGAATAGGCAGTGACCGTCTTCCCCATTGTTTACTGTATAATAAAATTGAATCTTGCATTTCAGAACAAATATGATGAAGTTTGAAATTGAATTGAATTTTTTCATCTTGAGGGAGTTATGTGAAAACCAATGTGATTTGAAAGAAAATTTAGATAATAATGGAATGCAATTTACTAATTATCATGAATGATTCATTATCCATGTAATAATGATGTCTAATTTAATATCCAGAACCGGGCAGATGGAAAATTGTGCCTATAGAAGAGCATTCTGAACAGTTTCGTACCTCTACCTTACTGGTAACAAAATGTATGATTTTTGTTTAATTATCTCAACAAAATTAACATAATTAGAAGCTATTAGGTGGTAAATATGTCATAAAATGCAAGACAATTAAAATATTTTATGCGAACCAAGGTAATACTTAATTTTCAATCACCATGATCCTTAATGAAGGTATAATTATTTATCATAGCATATCAGGTTAAATCCTATCCAATAAATTTAAAAAAGTTGGAATTGTTTTTTTATTATATTCTTCCATTTATTGCAGATTATGAATTCCACTGAAGAGCCAACATAGCGTTGAGATGAAGAACTTGCCTCGATGATGAAGATTTTCTGATATATTTTGAAATATTAAATTTTGTAGATAACACCGTATCAAACAAATTTGCACAAGAAAAGGCCCACGTTTTGTCCAAATCTGAAAGGTAATGTGTGGACCACTAGGCCCATGCAATGTACGCCAAAAGTTTGACTGGATTAACTTTGAACTCCATAATTAAGATGTGCATTCTTAACAAGAATATTCTTTTTCAATAAAAGAATAGATACCTAGTGTTGTGTATAGAGTGCTAGCAGCACTAGGCCTACAATGTAAATACTTTCGTACAGTTTTGGGAGTAAAGCTACAAATGCCAACCATTAGAACCGCGATATTTTTAGAAGCTGGGAAAAAGTACAAATTCAGGCCTCGCATAGCCCCCTCCCGGCCTACGCTGCCTACGCTGCTGCTGCGTTGACCCATATATTGGTCTAGCCCTGCCTGTGCTGTCTACGCTGCTGCTGCGTTGACCGATATATTTTCAATCCTCAGACTGTTCATTCGCTTAAATATACCTGGTCTGTCATAGAACATAGTATGATAGTTCTATACTTGTTAAAGGCCTAGGCCCAGGTATAAAAATTTCCTGAACATTTGGCAGGCCATATTTGGAAGTGCTTGCTTATACTGCTTGCCAGACATCTCACTCATGGGTTTCATTGAGCTGATCCACCACTGTGGTTGGGTTTTATTATAATAAGGCCTGCAGTGGCTTCTGGGCCATACATTACTATTCATAAATCCATCAATAATAAAACAAAATGTGAAAGCCACTTCATAGCACTTCAAAACGTTTTTGCAGTTAGCAGAATAAGCGCAGTTGTTGGGCCATGCTTGAATATTGCAACATGTGGAACGCAACTCGTCGGAATATAAAAAGTAGGTGGCGTTTGAAGATATTTTAAAAGGGTGACCTGGTCAGCACATGCAATCAGCACAAATATTATAAAATGTGATAATCTGCAGCGAGTAGCAAAGTTTAAAGCCGATTTACTGTCATAACTTGTGCACATAAAAACTCGACTGCATGACATTTAACAGTGTTTAGCGGTATGATATAGAGAATATTTTCATAGTTTTCACCCGATAATCACTGACTTTGCTGATATTAACCCTGGCTATAACATTCCATCAAAAATCAAGGGAGACTTTTTGTGACGAGCAATAAATTGGTGGAATTACACCAATATTGAAAATCGTATTTTCAAAAGCGAGGAAAAATTTCAAAAAACTTTTTGATTCGGTGACCAAACTTATATAAAAGTCTTGGCAAAGTCTAATAGGGCCAAACAGACGATAAAGCCCATAAACAGAAATAAAAGTGTAATACAAGCAGGAAATACATATATATGTTTATTAATACACTTCCACTTGAAGTAAAAGGTATATTACATTAAATGAGTGTCAGTTTGCATAGCTAATCACAATAATATAAAATTAAAATAAATATAAGTGTCATTTTGAACAGAGAAAGTCCATGAAATAATTTTGCTCCTCATCATTTAGCAAGTCACACATATTGTCCTTCATTTCTTTAATTACTTGTATGATCCTAGTATCCTCATCAGTCAAATGGTAGAGAGTATTGCGAAATGTTTTGATACTCATCACTTCCTCACTCCCTATTTGCAGCTTTTGGGATATCAAGTACAGGTTACGTGCTGTAATGCTTGTAGGTGAAATGCATTATAGTTTCATATCTCTGATATCAGAGTGAAGAATGTATATTTTGGGGATGGTAGCATTTAAAACATATATTATTTACTGCAGGTGGTGTTTTGCGGTACCCCACTGTAAACAGATACCATATTTACAGTATGAACATCAAAAGCTATCATATCCACACAATACCTTTGGTTGGCAGGCTCTGTTCTCTCCGTAATTTTTTCAACTCTCTCTCTGGAGCATACAGCTCTGTCACCTTACATGGGGCCTGTGGCGAAGATTTGTAATTTGAGTTTAATGTCCAATGAAAGCTCTGTAGAAGTTGTAGAAAATCACTGTAATAGACCAGTGTGCCTCTGGGTTCTTCAAAGAAATTACTGAATAGGTTTTTTTTTTTTTTAATGTTAAAATGTGTCTGAAGTGTAAAGAAGTGGTTTTGGAAGGCTGCACTTATTTTGCTGCATCTGTTTGGGTTTCTAGGAAATATTTTTTGTGGAGGACTGGCCGCCATGGCAGTTGTAGGTGTGTTCACACTCCTGAATAATCCACAACTTCGACCAAATTTTACGAGAATGGTGGCAAGTGATTCAGTAAGTGTTTTATTTTATGTACCAGATCTACAACATTGGTCCATTAGATGCACTGAATAAATTATGATGGCAAAGTTATTTCATGCTTGATTGTTTGTTTGTATATTTAGTTGTTGATATGCTTGTTTATTTCATTTATTGTTGCTCCAAATAAGGATTTGTACATATATTGGTATGCTTATGTAACTATTATTATTATTATATACAGTTCCTAAAATAGGCAATATAACTGGATATAAAATCTGTACATATGTAAATAACCAAAGCTGTTTTTCAAGTTGGTCCTGTTACAAAAATCATAAAAAAATGATCATAACGTATGAAATAAGAGCAAGTTATAAAATCATAAAGCACCACTTATGATCAATTTTTTAAGTTTGAATTTGAACATATTTAAATTACTATCACATTTAAAATCAGTACAAGAGACTTGAGCTATGTGATAATCATTAATTGAAATACAAGGTAGATACACAAAATACCAATTGCTATTACACTTGAAATAATTTTCCTAAGTTCAAGCTATGTATTCCCTACTGTATGAATACTTTTCATTGCTACATTGTGATTTTTTCTTTCTTTCCACTAATTCATTTCATTGCACTACTTTAACAGTCTAACATGATAAAAAGGCCAAAAGACAATAGATGAATGCAACCTTTTTTAAAAGAATGCTTTTGTCTGCCTTGTACATACAATTTGCAACTGTTTGTACTGATGAAATTGATCTACATGCGCTTTATTACACACTGTGCAGTGTACTTGCTATAGAAAAGCTATGGGAAAAATTATAAACGTTGGACCATGTTTACTTGTCTTGGGTTTCCGCATCTAATCAGAATGGGTAAAAAATAATCATTTGTTAAAACGTATACATTTTGAGTATCTGGTATTGTGTATTATAATAAGACCCAATGGTCATGTGGTATATTTTAATATTCCCAACGAGTGGACAGATTGGCCAGGATTCACGAGTGGATAGCCACGAGTGAATTCTGAAGCCAATTTGTCCACGAGTGGGGAAATATAAAAATATACCACATATCCACTTGGGTCTTATTTCTATCCCAATTTTCACTTTTAAATTGCTTATGTTCAATGCATTTTCATGTGATCATGAAAAAAGTCATGAATATTAATCATTGCTATCAACCAATCAGATCACTGCATGACGTTACAAAACTGCAATACAACGTCATCACTTCAAAACTTCCCCAGTCATTTTAAGATTAACAAAGCAATTTATGACTGATGTTTACTAACCAGTTGAATATTTCCTTAGAAATAGTTTTTATGGTAGATTAGGCAAGCAAATTATTTATTTTGTAGTTTTACCGAAGCGATGACGCTACTATGACGTTGCCCTTGGCAACAGAGATATAAATAGCTAGTATATGTGGACTGAACAGATGCAATGACTTTATATCACGTTTTGCCCTCAAGCATCGTTACTTCTGGTCCGATTTCAAAAACTAAAACTTTCTTAAAAATCATTTTTAATTTTTTCCACTTTGTGAAATATAGCTGAGATATGACAATTTGACTATCGAAAAGCACCACGAGGCCAAATAGAGTGTTACTGTATGAAATTTCATTCGAGTAAGTGCATAGATCAGTGTTCGAGTTCTGCTCTGGAAACGAAAGTGTAAGGCCTGCCCTGCCTGTCAGATGAACACTGACATTTTTAAATAACTGCATCCATTTTTTGGAATGTTTTTAATTCAGTTGGAGGGGACCAACGTTAAATCAAATGCCGCCATTTTAAAAATTCCAAAGGAATCACCAAGAAAAACTGAATTAAAAGAAGAAAAGGAAGGAAGCCATAGAAAAGTTAGAGGAGGAGAATATACAATTAAAAGAAGAGCATACTCAATTAAAGAAGGAACTAAAAAAAGAAGAAAAAACAAGGCAGGAACTAGAAAAGCAAAAGCAGGAATTGGAAGAAGAGAAAAGTTTGCTTGAGAAAGAAATGAAACGGTAAGAATTTTGAGTTATAACAAAGATTAAAATGCACAGGCGCTTACTGAATTGCTGTCTCACAATTAAAGAGAAAGAAATGGCAGGTTTACTCTGTCATTTCACTGTCTTTTGCATTTCATTTCCAGTTGCTATAATAAAACCTAATAACTGTGTTGTTCAGAGCTTGAACTTCACTCGTAATGAGGTTGGGCTGGAGAACCCACTCGTCCCGTGCCAAAATTGTATTCAGATTGAAAGAATATAAAATTAAATAGGGTTTCTGGTGCCAGGCAAAGCTAATATGTTTACTTTATGGGATTTGTGAAGAGTTATCTAGTTCTACTGATGAAGTTCATGACGTTCATTAAGTCTAAATGCTGTCCTGTGATTGGCCAGGCTGTTTTCTGTGTAAGGGACAATTTATGTTATGAGGTTCACAACAATGAACCTCATAGTGTGAACCTCATGGTTTTACTATGAGGTTCACGCTCTATTGCGGGATTTAAAATTAAATAGGGTTTTATTGTGCCAGGCAAAGCTAATTTGTTTATTTTATGGGTTTTGTGAAGAGTTATTTAGTTCTACTGATGAAGTTCATGACGTTCACTAAGTCTAAATGCTGTCCTGTGATTGGCCAGGCTGTTTTCTGTATAAGGGACAATTTATGTTATGAGGTTCACAACAATGAACCTCATAGTGTGAACCTCATGGTTTTACTATGAGGTTCACGCTCTATTGCGGGATTTAAAATTAAATAGGGTTTTATTGTGCCAGGCAAAGCTAATTTGTTTATTTTATGGGTTTTGTGAAGAGTTATCTAGTTCTACTGATGAAGTTCATGATGTTCACTAAGTCTAAATGCTGTCCTGTGATTGGCCAGGCTGTTTTCTGTATAAGGGACAATTTATGTTATGAGGTTCACAACAATGAACCTCATAGTGTGAACCACATGGTTTTACTATGAGGTTCACGCTCTATTGCGGGATTTAAAATTAAATAGGGTTTTATTGTGCCAGGCAAAGCTAATTTGTTTATTTTATGGGTTTTGTGAAGAGTTATCTAGTTCTACTGATGAAGTTCATGACGTTCACTAAGTCTAAATGCTGTCCTGTGATTGGCCAGCCTGTTTTCTGTATAAGGGACAATTTATGTTATGAGGTTCACAACAATGAACCTGATAGTGTGAACCTCATGGTTTTACTATGAGGTTCACGCTCTATTGCGGGATTTAAAATTAAATAGGGTTTTATTGTGCCAGGCAAAGCTAATTTGTTTATTTTATGGGTTTTGTGAAGAGTTATCTAGTTCCACTGATGAAGTTCATGACGTTCACTAAGTCTAAATGCTGTCTTGTGATTGGCCAGGCTGTTTTCTGTATAAGGGACAATTTATGTTATGAGGTTCACAACAATGAACCTGATAGTGTGAACCTCATGGTTTTACTATGAGGTTCACGCTCTATTGCGGGATTTAAAATTAAATAGGGTTTTATTGTGCCAGGCAAAGCTAATTTGTTTATTTTATGGGTTTTGTGAAGAGTTATCTAGTTCTACTGATGAAGTTCATGACGTTCACTAAGTCTAAATGCTGTCCTGTGATTGGCCAGCCTGTTTTCTGTATAAGGGACAATTTATGTTATGAGGTTCACAACAATGAACCTGATAGTGTGAACCTCATGGTTTTACTATGAGGTTCACGCTCTATTGCGGGATTTAAAATTAAATAGGGTTTTATTGTGCCAGGCAAAGCTAATTTGTTTATTTTATGGGTTTTGTGAAGAGTTATCTAGTTCCACTGATGAAGTTCATGACGTTCACTAAGTCTAAATGCTGTCTTGTGATTGGCCAGGCTGTTTTCTGTATAAGGGACAATTTATGTTATGAGGTTCACAACAATGAACCTCATAGTGTGAACCTCATGGTTTTACTATGAGGTTCACGCTCTATTGCGGGTTTAAAATTAAATAGGGTTTTATTGTGCCAGGCAAAGCTAATTTGTTTATTTTATGGGTTTTGTGAAGAGTTATCTAGTTCTACTGATGAAGTTCATGATGTTCACTAAGTCTAAATGCTGTCCTCTTTATAAGGGATAATGTATGTTATGAGGTTCACAACAC
The DNA here is from genome assembly GCA_932294295.1 of Alitta virens. Taxonomy (NCBI): domain Eukaryota; kingdom Metazoa; phylum Annelida; class Polychaeta; order Phyllodocida; family Nereididae; genus Alitta; species Alitta virens. Next base: position 29,095,869 of record OW028583.1, on the reverse strand, counting down.
TGAACCTCATAGTGTGAACCTCATGGTTTTTCTATGAGGTTCACACTCTATTGCGGGATATAAAATTAAATAGGGTTTTATTGTGCCAGGCAAAGCTAATTTGTTTATTTTATGGGTTTTATGAAGAGTTATCTAGTTCTACTGATGACGTTCACTAAGTCTCAATGCTACCCTGTGATTGGCCAGGCGGTTTTCTGTAGAAGGGATAATTTATGTCATAGTGTGAACCTCATGGTTTATCTATGAGGTTCAGACTCCATTGCGGGATATTATAATAAAACCTAATAACTGTGTGATTCAGAGCCTTGAACTTCATGAGTGATGAGGTTGGGCTGGTGAACCCACGAGTCCCGTAGTGGGTTCTCCAGCCCAACCTCATCATGAGTGAAGTTCAAGGCTCTGAACCACACAGTTATTAGGTTTTATTTATATCCCGCAATAACCTCTCAGTTATTATTTTTTATGAGAACTATTTTTCCAGCAGTGAGTAAGGATATTTTGTTTTTCTATCTGTTCTGCCTCACTCTGGTTGGTTGCCATGGTGATGACGTCACCATTTCCAAACAACAACGTCATGATTCAGCAAGGAGAGAGTCTTCAATATGAAGCACTTTCGGCCTTAATATGGAGAGTTTATGGACATTTGAGTATATTTAAACCATATCTACTGAAATATTTTTGGATTTTATGCTCATTTAGGACCAAAAAGTGTATTTAATACATGTTGTTACCCAGAAACTATGTGAACTGGGCCATTGTCACTGCTCAACTGACACTTCAGCAAATTTTCATTGTTGACTTTCTGAAGCTTCTTCCATGTTAAAATTGTACTCAGATTGATGGAATCAAAAAGTTAATGGGGTTTCTTATGTCAGGTGAGGCTAATTTTGTTTATTTTATCGATTTTGGGAAGAATATCCAGTTGAAGTGATGACTCTCATGACGTCACTGAGTTTGTGTGTGCTGTCCTGTGATTGGCCAGGCTGTTCTCTTTTATAAGGGATAATGTATGTTATGAGGTTCACAACACTGAACCTCATAGTGTGAACCTCATGGTTTTTCTATGAGGTTCACACTCTATTGCGGGATATAAAGTAGAAACCAGGTATTGTCAGTACTTGTTTTTGAAACCTAGATGTACTTTCCAACAATAACGGTTAAAATTCTGAGCAATTCACACTGCATTTTTCTGTCTATTTTGGGTTGTGTAATTCATGGCCAGTTCTTATTTGTTCTGTAATAGCTAAACTCATTAGTGTGATGTTCTGACTAACCACTAGGGGTCGCATGTATAGAAGTGCCATCTAGTTTATAATCAGGACATTTAGAAGATCTCCATCAATTCAGTGTCTCCTCATCGATATCAGTAACCAGGCTATGAGTTAATCTTAAACCCAGAATCTTACAATTAGCTGGAAAGTAATTTATTGTACAGCTGCATGATACATTGGAAGCTGCACAAAATCCACCTTAATATTTGGATCACCTTACTATTGAATAATATCACTAAATTTTGGAAATTATTGTTCCTCTGCCTGTATACTTAACCCGGGAAGGACGTTCGTGTCAATCAACTGCTAGCGGACGGGAGGAACTTATTTGTCCCTTGAGCAAAATATCTGTGTTGACTATGAATGAGCACCATTTGAGTTTTAGCGAGTAATTGGGGAAATTTACTGCACGAAATTGACTCTTGACTGCAACGTCGTTCATTTTGGCGTCATGCCAAGTTGTGATTTTTACGACATATTGCAGTACTAAAAAAATATTTAAGACATGCTGTCATGTTTTTTTATTTTTTAATTTGCATTATAAATTCTAAAAGTCAAAAAAGTGCAAATTGTTGGCAAAAACTGAAAGCATTAGAGGTCACTGATCTAGGTCTTGACCTACTTTGAAGTGAAAGTTTACAAGCAGGCACATTTTGATGGGGGCCTGGGTTCACCATGGACTAGGACTAGTAATACCTCATGTAGATTTTGAATATTCCTGGTCCTGATGGGCAGGGAACAATCAGCAAAAGCAAGGGCCACAGAAATAGCTGTGACCACATGGCCCCTGGATCCAGCTTAGATCCATCTCATAGGGCATTGGGCAGTTTAAGTTAACGACGTTTTTAACCTAAAAGTTTATTAATGCCTGACATACTAGGTGTAGAAAGTGATCATAAGTGTACCTGTGAATGAGGCAGGATTTCTTTGTAGATAATGTTTTTATGGAAATTTTTTTCCAATGAAATTATTGATGATGAATATCTTATATATTAATTTGGTAATGTACCTTGTCCAAGCAGAAATCCTGTGGAGGTAATAATATCTCTCATTAGTTAACATAACACATTTCCAAGCAGAATTTGGACGTGAAGTTAACATATTTTAGTATATCAAGAGAAAGTAAACATTCCTTTAATCTATTCAAAATTTCTTTATAGAAATATGTAATGGACATTCAAAAAGAGGCGAGTTGAGGCCTTATAATATCTGTAAGCTTCAGTTTGGATGTTCTGAATTTAAAAGATTGTGATTGATCATTATAAATTTTCTCTGCATGATTCATGTATGTATGTAAAGTTTATTTTGAGTCATATTCAATCATACAAGTTGTGAAACTTCTGCACGACTATTCAAAAATATAAAATGAAATTCAAAATTCAAAAACTCATTTGTTTTAACAATCAAAATGTCTTGGACTGCTTTGCCGATGGATGTTGATGATATTTTGTAGTCAAGATCAGTTGTTATCTGAAAATAATCTGAAAATAATCAAGAAATACGGATGTAGCGGCAATTTACTTGATGCAGTCAATGTCACATGTGAGCAGCCACTTATTCACAGCTGATTTGAAAGTGTTGAGCGATTGACTATGTTTTATTGATACTGGAATACTATTCCATAGTTTAGCCCCATAGTATCTAATACTGTTTTTGCCAAAGCGCATTGTACTGTATTGTGGCACAGTAAATTTCTCACTGTCTCTCATGTCATATCGTGATTCTTGTATGCAAAATAATTCACTTAAATAACTTGATGCAATGCCCTTTCTAACTTTGTACATTAGTATTACTGTATTTTTGACACATTTCCTATACACATTGAGTTGTTTTTCTTGATGACAGATGTCTTCATAGCTTTCATGACACTTCTTTATAAGTTCTCTCAAGTTTTTCTGCATTGGTTTTGTTAGTGAGCATCTATACAACCGAGCAGTGATTAAAATTAATTTTGTATATTGTCATCTTGCTATCTTTGTCAAGATAATTTATTCGTTTAAGTGCATTTATTTGTTTCCCTGCTTGGCTGCATATTAATTTTCATCAATGTGTATATTAAACTTAAGATTCTTATCAAGTTCCACACCTAGTATATGTATTGAGTCAGAGCTTGTGACGTCTATGTTATTCACTGTTAATTTATTTTCATATCCCAAATCTTTGTTTCTTGATAGAAACATAAGTTGAAACTTATTTGCATTGGCTTTCATACTATTCATGTCAAACCATTTCATGGCATGTACACAGTCTGCTCTTAGTTTATCTTTTAATTTATCTAAGTCTGAGTCTGCACAACAGAGTGTGTTATCATCGGCATAATTGTAAATTTCGCTGTTGAATTTGAAGAACAGAAAATCATTAATAAAAAATGTTAAATAAGACAGGCCCTAAGATGTAACCCTGTGGCACTCCTTTGATGTTATAAATCCAATCAGAGTAAGTGTCTCCTATTTTTACACATTGTTGTCGCTCCATAATGTAAGATTTCATAAGTTCACAAGATCCCTGTCAAAGCCATAGGCTGACAGTTTGGCTAGGAGGAGACCGTGGGGCATGCAATCAAAGGCTTTAGACAAGTCAATTGCAACTACCCCAATTTTTAATCCATTATCAAGTGCTGCCCGCCAATCTTCAGTCATTTTAATAAGTATGTCCTGACAACTATGACCAGCAATGTTGAAGTCATTTGCCAATGCCCAGTTGTAAAATGACGGTGGTTGACCAAGTTCATGTTTGTCATGGATAAAGGATAAATATGACTAAACAGTATATAGACAGGCACAACTTAATTGCAATTATGTTTTGGGTACATTACTTTAGTCTCCACATTTTTCTGTTTTACTTTCACAGGTTTGAAGAATTGAAAGCTGTGCAGGGGAAGAAAACAGGTTCATTTCGTAATCTTGATCCCGGTAAGTTTGTTGCAAAACTGCAAATACTCTAAGACAATTATCTGATCTTTACATGTGAAATTCTGTGTCAAGTGTTAATCAAACAGGAAGGTGGATGATCTTTGGATAGGGGCCCTTGATAGCTCCTCTGAAGGTGTCCGCAAAGAGACCTATGGAAAGAACGGCCAGTTCTTCATTTGCTTAAGCCATAGCAGCCATTTTAGGGTTGGTGCATGACAAGTCAGTGTTTTAAATTAATTTTTAAACACGCAGAAATATTATGTCACAATAGCAACAATCACAATGACGTCACTTGCTATTGTTATGATTATGACAAATTATAGCAAAGTATACATACTTATTTAGGCCAAAAAAACACACCCTGAACAGGCTTACATTGTTTCAATGGCACTGGCGCCTCTGGGTATATCTTCTCTGTGGTGTCCGACTGAATCCTATTGTGCCTTGTACTCGCTGTCGATGCTGAGGCAAGCATAAACCCCACACAGAGGGTAAATGTGTACCATGGGCCGGACTTGAACCCTGGTCATTTCATCATTACATCAGATTCTGGCAGCTGGCGATATAAGCTGACTAAGCTTCCAACCAGTTGCTTTAAGACGATTGAGCCAACTTATTCTGTAGTAGTTTTACATTTCATGTCTTGTATTATTATTAGCAATTATTGTCTGAACTTTTTACCACAGCGGATTTTAATTATTTTTAGTTGAAGTTCTCAAGCGCTGGCCAGGCCTTATGTTAGATGGGGATTACGTATTAAGAGAGTTTGTGGACTCCTCAGACCCTCAAGCAAAGGGGATGGAAAATAAACCAAAGACGATAAGAGAGATGACCGAGGCTGGTGCAGAAGAGAGATTTTTTCAGTAAGTAATGGTTGGTCGATTCCCAAGTTTGCATGAGATATTTTGTCTTCATAAAACATAGCCAGCATTTCCCAATAAACACAAAAAAAAAATTTTAATTTCATTTTATGAATAGCCATTTAGAATTTTTTGGTCGGCATAATTTACTATGAACATCCATTCAGACTTTTTTGGTATTTGATCATTATTATGTTATCAGATATTTAAAAAAAATAATGGTACATTTTTTCTACCTATGAGTAAGCAAAACGTTTTTAATGAACATTTTTAGACTGGTTTTAGACATCCACATACATTGTTTGACCAAAATGTTATTAAAGCATTTCAAACTTACCTAAGGTTTTCAACTTCATCAAATCTTATGTTGAGTGAATGATGAAAGGAACTCAGGGAACTAAACAAAAACTCTTAGAACAGCCTTCATTCATGATTGCCCCGAGTTTGCGCCTACTACCTACCTACCTACCTACCTACCCAACCTAAGCCTAACAGTCCTACACCCTAACCACTACAGTCATGTAGAAGCAATGTAGCTATGATCAAACAAACTGAATAAGCTGCAATATTGAAGCAAGTCATACAACATTACAATGTAATTCATATATAGCTGTGGATTGGTGCAGTGGAAGTCTCTGGTTGTCTTGCTGTGTGCTGTATCAATAATTAATTGATGACAGTAACTTATGGAAGTGGTATAAATTAAATTAAAAGAAGGATAAACACATTTTTTGCATGTCTTATTATGTTATCAGATATTTCAAGAAAAACTAAGGTACATTTTTTCTACCTATGAGTAAAAATGCACAGCCCATAGTGGACTTGAACCCAAGTCCCAGAATGGCATACACTCCACCGACTGAGCTAACACGCAATCAATATCAATTTTTTTTTAGACTGATCAGTAGCTCTGTTTCACTTTGTTATTTATAACAGATGTTTAAACCAAAGACGTTATCAAGAAATATAATTTTGCATTTTATTAAAATAATACGGCAACCTAATTAAGATTCCACAAAAGGTTTAAAAAAACCCTAGTACCTCTTGAACAGAAGGCTGATGTGGAACCAACTGAGCTATCCAGTACTAGGCTGAATTGCTGCTTTCTGATACTAGCCAATAGTAGCCACTATGAGAGTAATAATATAATGTATTATCAATATCTCTCTGTCATGTCTGGATGTATTTTTACATGAAGCCATTATAAAGGAAACATTTCAAGGAGACCCTCCGTAAATATTTCAACACCTGAGTGCATGAAACAGATTTGTGAAATGTTTTCCAAACCTTGTTCGTATGTTTCATAGAAATGTTTTCAGAAATCTTTATTGAACAATTATATGACACATTTTCAATTATATGACACATTTTCGAAACAATATTCGGACATTTCCTGGAAGGGGTTTAAGAAGATACCATTTATACAACTTTGTATTATGTTTTCCAAATGTTTTTTAGTCAACATCTTTGGACGTTTTTCAATAATTGCATTGGTTTGGCCATTTGCTAGAAACATTGTAAGAAAGTCGAAGTAAAACAATTTCAAAACAGATTTTTTGGCTGTTTCCTAGAAACATTCTAAGAACATCCAAGTAAAACAATCTTAAAAAATGTTTGAAAAACTTATTTTGGCCATTTGCTGAGAACATTTTAGTTAAGTCCCAAAACAAAATTATACAAAACGTTTATAAAAAGTTTTTTAGTTGTTTGCTGGAAACATTTCAAGAAAGTTCAAATGCAGCAATCTTATAAAAAAATTTTGGGCGATTCACAGAAAACTTCCCAATTTGTTGGGTTATTGTTCTTAGCATGTTTTGTGCATTATTAGAATTGTGAATAATGGAACAAAATTTGCTGACAATGTTAATATTTGTTTGTTTGTCACTTTATTTTATGTAAGTACACATAACACATAAGTATTACCAAAAACAATGGACATCTATTTTGAATCCTACTTTTATGCTGTGTACACTTGAATAGATTAATGATAATCAATTATGAAATTGGGGTTTAGGGTTGCAATTAACAACATTTTAACCTGAGAGGTCATCAATGTCTGACTTTGGTATATTGTAGGTAGGTAGGTAGGTAGTGTTATTGTTTAACGCCTCATCAGCACCTGAGTGGGCTATGTAGAGGCTCTCTAGGGTAAGATTGATTATCTATAGTTGGTAGTAGAAACCAGAAGCATGTAAAAAATCAATAAGTGTCTGCGTTGGATAGCTGGAGCAGCTTGTGCAATGCGCACTGTCCTGTTTTAGCCACTGGGGATAGAGGACTTCACCCCAAGTGTTTCCACCCTCGCTGCGTGGAGGCCCAGGACCTTCAAGGGCCTTTGGTATATTGTACAGGTATATTTTATCTATGCTTGTCAGTGTCTATAGAGTGTAAAGGAGACTGCTGTATGGAAATTGCATTTCCGCCATTGAGGAGCTACCTTTACAACATTGATTAATAAACATTTCGCGTAGGATAGTCAGAGAGATAGACAGAAAGTATTTATTTGACCATAAACTTACAATTTACATAAACAAAATATCAAGGGAAAACTGGTTATATTATGGTCATAGGAGACATGCACTGATGCGCATGCCACATATATGAGCCATTTGGTGTTATAACATATGAATATTGGCTATATATGGAAGGAACAACCTGGTAAGGATTGCAATTGCTACAAGCAGGTAATGGCAAGCACAGATAGTTATGGCAAGCGCACAGAAACGACCAATCTCAAAACAGCAATACATACTGAGAGTTAGAGTATTCCAGAGTACTGTAATGTGTAAACAATGCATGACAGAAATCACTGTTGAGTCTCTCTTAATTACAGATTGTTGACCGTTAATCACCTCCACTGCGCTGATATGAGACGAATGGGAAACGTAAGGGATGGAGGATGGGAAGTTTGCATCTCGGGGCCATATAAGCCAAAGGAGGGGTGTATTGTCTACTCATTTGGGTAAGCCATGAAACTTCTCAGCTGCTCAAGACAGTAAGTTCAGATCCATTGTTTGGTCCTCCTCTGCACTACGAAAACTTACCGTTTGAATAAATTTGTATCTATGAATTCGTGGATCATGATGTGCATATTTAGAATCCCCATGTCTCATTAGCTGGAATGTCGTTTTGGCATCATAAATCCTTTGGTAAAAATTTTACATTAACATGCTTGCAGCAGTTTAAGTACATTTGTTCATCATGTTTGTATGCTTTATAACACTCTGAATTTCTCATTTCAGTATTAATAATGATTTCTCATTTGATGATGCAATTGGGAAGACGTATGGATGCCAAGTCAAATCTTATGACCCAAGGTAAGAATGATGAACTCTAAAACGATGAAATTTACTGAAGAAAATGTCAGACTTTTCAGAAGGCCAGTTCCACGATTATATATGAGACCACTAAGCTTATAAAAGCCAAAATAGCATGCAATGCATGCAGAACCCTTAGCACTGGTACCGCATCTCATACAATGTAGTGAGACTGGTCGCTAGCAATTCTTACATGGGTTATGAATGGCTGAGTCTAAGCCATGCTATGATTGGTTATTGCATCGTGCTCTCTAATAGGTTGATTTTGGACACGCCCCCAAAGAATTAGCCAATTAAACACCAGAAAACAATCAGCAAAATGTCAGGATCCTGACACAAAGTCACGTGATAATGGCGGCCAAGACCGACTCCTATGCACTCGTGCGGAGGAGGGGACCAACTTAGCAGAACCCTCAGCGCGAACATGTCTGTCAATTTTGTGCTGCTCAATGCCATTTGTGGCAAAATATGACAGAAAAGCAGGTGGATATTTATTTTGAATCCTACTATAATTGTAGGTTCCATTTATTCAGTGGGGCCAGAGTTCACCCTCTTCAGTATTCATAACGACCATAAATCTTTTTGTTCCTTGGGTCCCTATAGTAAGGTTTACAGCTGTTCTTGAAAAAATAGACTGTCATCTTCCTGCTTTTAGCTTATAAAAGTAGCTTTTCTTGAAAGATCATTGCAATTCCTTTCCAGTGTTTCACGTGAACAACTGTACATGTTTGCAAATTTAAGATGTCCAGTCGGCTAAGAGGCCGTTGCGACACTAATCATTCTATTTGCAATGATGTTCGACATTCTTTCTCGTGTATATTCAGGTCATAAAAAATTAAAGAAATAGTGCACGAGACCCATCGCAACCTCTATTCATTTGGGAGAGCGCAGAATACATGATGAGATTTAATTGTTTTCTTACAGCATGTCTGAGGGAGACCACAAGCGCTCTGACATGTCTATTTTTATAAAATCGGCCTCGGCAAAACTGATGAAACTGACAGGCATGGCTGGAAATTAATGAGCTTGCAGTCCTTATTTGAAAAAAATGGACACGAGGATGTGAGTATGATGTATTCAATAAGAGCTGACAACTTTTAAAAAATTGGCTAATTTAGAAATGGCTCAAAATATGATTTTTGAAGGATTTTCTCAAATTGTAAAGAATTTTTAATTTTATTTTCGTGATAGCTATTTCAGATCTTGCATATTGTCATTTCTGTATTTATAATAGACATCTACTCTACTAATAAAACTACTCTTCTCTTCTAGAAAATAATTGATTATCTTAAAATTGACATCGAATATCACGAATGGTTGGCGCTGGAAGACATATTGGAGAGACAGACTCTAAAATCTGTTAAACAGTTTGGGTTAGAGATACATACATCCAAGAGCCCAGACAAAATGAAGTTTTTAGGATTTCACAATAAATTGTTGGGCCTAGAAAAACAAGGTTTCCGAAGATATCATCAACATCTTAATCGAGCCTGTCGATATAAATCAGAGAAGACGGGAAAAACTATATCAAGGTGTTATGAACTTTATTACATCAACATCAACTACCTCAAGGATTGAATTGTGTTGCTTCATCTTCACCAGTACAATTAAAAGTGCCATGAATGTAGTATGAGGAAAATAAATAACATTTGTGGGGGAAATATCTCTCCAAGGGCAAAATACTTGTGTTCATCAATTTATAGAAAGCAAGGAAAAATATCATTGTGACATGTAGCACAGTTACAACAATGCAACATTATATACAATCTAGGCTTCCATTAAATGTTCGCCACGGTCCTCTTGGCAAAATGTATGTAACTGTGGCTAAAATAAATGCTTGTGTGGTCAAAATCCGTCAAACTTAGTGGCAGCAAAAATGCCTCTCAAGTATAAACGAGAAACTGGCGCTATGTTTTTGACTGGGAATTAGAAACTTATGAAAGCTGCTTCAAATAATGGTGGCTAAACTCTCTGTTGTGGCTAAAAAAATGTGGACTGCTTTAGCCACAGTGGCTAAGGCTGGAATTGATTTAGAGGAAGCCTAGACAATTATACAGCCATACCGCGCCTGTAAGTCACACTTTCTTTCCATAAACTGACAAATATTAATTACACAGTTATTTTTTCCTTTCTGCATTGCTTTTAACCAAAAACTGATCCAAGACACTTTTGGAAGTTATGCTTAAAAATGCATCGTTATCATCCATATAACTAAATTTGTTATTTAAATTACCAATGTTTGAGAACGTTTCTGAAATTAGCACAGAAAGTACAAAATTAATCTACACTTTTGAAACTCACCCCTGATCTACCAATAGAATAATCATGCTGATTCCGCCATTAGTGAAGTTTATTCAGATCAACTGCTCCCAAGATTATTATTGAATAATAAGATTAATGGAGCCGTCAAAAAAAATTCTCTGGGCTTACTTTTGTAATTTCAAGGATGTAGCTCATACTACTCATTGCTTTAATGTACTTTATAGGGTGTGTAAGTTACGACAAAGGTATGATCGAGTTTACACTGCAAATCACGTTTCAGCATCACTTTTATATTGTTGTTGCTGATCTTATTTTTCTTTCTTTATTATTATTCTTCACAAGAAGTAAAGGTTTATTGCTCAGTAACTAATGAAGAAAATGCTTGGGCACTTAAAGGGAACATACACAGCCAGAGCGCGCTTTGAACTGCACAAATTTCATGACCAAATTTCATGACACTTCTGCGCAATTCACAAAAGAAAAAGAAAAATTTGAGAGGACGGTTCCAAGAAACTGGGCAGAGATAATGAAATGAGATTTTTGTTCAAAAGACCTTGGAGACTTATCCAGTGCAGAAAGGAGTCTTAGCCCACTTGTCTCAACTTTGATATATGAATTTTTGAAAAAAAGTTGTTCGAAATTTTCATGACAAAATTTTTGAAACCCATAGAAGGAAAATTTCTATTGACTTACTGTTTGATGCTCTAATAGTACTACCCTAGTACAACTACCACACTAAAATTGGGCCCATTTGGTAAAGTGGTCTAGGTGGTACAGGACTGCTTATATCTCAGCCCCAAATTGAGATACAGGAATCTCAGAGATATTCAGAAAGCTCTATCCTTCCTCTTTCCAATGATGTATAGGATAATACTGTAGGTCATTCCGTCTAGAAAATCTGTTGTCGATTTTTAAGAGCCAAAAAATCAAAATTCCATAACTCAAAACATTTTTGTTGTATCGGTTAAAAACAATTCACAGGAGTGTATATAAGTGTGTTAAACATGTGTGAATTTTTTCAGAATTTTAGGTTAATGCTTTAAGGTCACAGAGTGTCCTAAATGTGCAATTTTAAGACGTTTTGTATTCAGGCCCTATGGAAGATACAAAAATCTAAAAAATATGTTCTGAAAGCTTATTTCATTGTTTTTTCCAATGGTGTATAGGTTGGAAGGCTAAGGTAAAAAAAAGAGGGTTTTTATGTGAATTAGCCACTTGATGTCATATTACGTTGACAAAAATTCTTAAAATTCAATCACTCAAAAATAATTTGTTGGATCTGTCCAAAAATAATTACAAGTATGTACACAAGTAAGCTAGACAGCTTTGATTTTTTTCAGATCTTTAGGTGAAAGGGTCAAGGTCACAGAGTTTCATATATATGCAATTTTCAGGCGTTTTGAACTCGGGTCCTATACAAGGAACAAAAACCAAAAAAATACATTCTGATACCTTATTTTATTGTCTTTCAATTTCTATATAGCTTGAGAGGCTAGGGCAATTATTTCTAAGTCTGATTCATACTGTTAAAATGACAAGAAATAGAATAATTTTGTGTGTCGGCGATTTCAAAAAAAGATTACTCGGCGATGCCGCATCGTAGAAACGTGGTTCGTCACTGAAACAACAGGAAAAGTGTCCTCTTTAAAACGGTGTAAAGATTGTGTTTGTACGATTAGCAGCTGCCGAGTAACGGGCGATTTACTTCGGGAAGTTTGCTCGTCCATTCAGTGTTAGTGAGCACATGGCCTTGTTGGTAAACAAAATTGAGTCTTATGGTATTAAGCCAAGGGGAAAATAGTGGGGAGGGGTTTTGGGGGGCTGGCAGCAGGGTGGGTGGTTGTGAAAATATGGTAGAAAATTTATGGCGGGGTTGCCTGGCGGCGAGAGGCTGGCGGTCAATCTGTGATTTGTTTTGGTGGGATGCTGCGGGACTGCTGTGGCCTTGCAATGGTAGCTGCAGGTCAAGGTGACATTGGAGATTACATTGTAGGAAAGGATAAACTACTGATTTCTTACATTTGTTTACATGCAAGGAGTGAACGGCGGTCAGCAGGGACTTGACCAAGCACGGATACTGTGTTGTCATATTGGATTATCACCTGGATTGTCAATTGTGTGTACCAAGCAAGCAAGCAGGTGGGGTGAAATGCATTGAATGTCATAAATTGCATTGCACTGAATTCAGGGGCAGATCCATAGCTTCATCCTGTGTAAAACATGGGTAAAGGGGCGTTCACACTATCATGTAGACCTACATATGACCATGTACGTCAAAAATGGCTTTGCGTGCTCACTCGTGGCTCTGTTAATCACTTTTAACTCCGCGGATCTGCAAGATTTTAGTATGACATAGAACGGGCAATCGTAACGTCATGAAGAACACACGTTGCGTCAAACCACATCGCTGGGAACGTTCTGAAGGTGGAGTGCGCTCGGATCTGTTGTTGCTGTGTGGAAATCTGCAAGAAATCGACAACTCCTGCCTGCGAAGACCTAGCGACGACAAATCAACGATAGGCCTTTCTCAAGGCCACCAAATTAAGTCCTCCTAAGAGAGCAGACCAATGACACGTCTTGTTGTGTACGACCTTTTAACCCCTAAAAAGAACGAAAAAAAAGACCCTGCCCCATTATCACCCACTATCTCCTAAGCAAAACAAGCCAAAAAAATAACAGATGTATTGTGTTGTTTCTGTAGATTTCTGAGGAGTTTATTTGGAGGGAAAGTTTGTGTGTAGGTCATATGTTAAGCTTATCAAAACAAAACCAATTTGAGAAGAAAGATTAACGGAAAGTTTATCTTAATTGTCACCCAGGGACAATTGCAGGTCTAGTTTTAACCTTCTCATTAATTTTATGTCATTGTGTATATATAGTAATTTTCATCTGTACATATTGACGTAGCTATTGAGTCTGACTATAAACATTGGTGCTTACTGCATAGAGCACTATCAAAGTTCCTAGACATATACATTGTTCTTTTTCCCAGCTCTAAAGTATAGTTTGCTCAATCAGACTGAACACATAGCGACCATTACAAATGCAGTGTCAAAAAATAATATCATTAAACAAGTATTTCACTCTCTTTTAACAAGTTTGTCCACTTCATATCAGTTATGTTATAAACATAATTCCAAATCACAGCCTCGTGTTTGTTTTGCCTTTATATTGATTGTAATGTTTACATGAGCTTCTAGGAAGAGATAAGATAGGATAAGATAAGATAAGATAATGATGTTCATCGCATTAGTGCAGATAGATAATAGTAGCGAATCCAGCCAAGGGGGGGGGGGTTAGGGGTTTTGAACCTCCCCCCTTAACCAAGCACATTTAAGTTTAGTGTTCCTGTAATCTATTTTTATATTGGAACCCCCCCCCCCTGACGTTTTGTCTGGATCCGCCCCTGAATAATACACTGCATCTTAATCTAAAAACCAACGCCTGAGGCAAACTTGAAGCACTAAGTACATTGGCATGAATAAATAAATAATAATCAATGCTAAACTACCAAACCTACGTGAGATGCTCGTAAAACTTAATGACTCTAGATCATTAACGAAAAGTCTGAACGGCATGCATCTACACAGGAAAGGAACGAACTTATCAAATGGCATACTTCATCACAAGGTATGTATATGGTTTGTTTTATTTATACCATCGCTCGTTTTATAATAGATTTCTTAAGATTTAGCATTCATGCTTGATTGCGTTTTGGTTAGCAAGACAAGTAGTCTTAATTGATACTTAGGAGGAAAAAAAGTAATATTTCATCCTCGCTAATACTTTGATGTCAAATAACTTAAAATGATTAGAATGCAAATGGCCAGAAATTTGTCATTTTGGCACACATTTTTCACTGTAACTTTTCAACCGGAGTATATAATTGCGTCAAATGTTCAGCAAATCATCCTTAAAATGTACATTATGTAGGGAAACCAAATGGGTTGGTAGCATAGTTTGCAGAGTGGAATTAATGAGCCAAATACAAAAAAAAAAAATGCATGTCTTCATTAGTGGTGGATTAGGTCTTATCTAAAAACGTTAGTAATCATTAGAAGTCATTTTTGCAAATTTCTGAGAATTTTGTCCATATTTAATGAAACCTCAAAGATAGATATTTTTTCTTTTATGACAGGGCAAATTTATGTAAAAAAAATTGCTCCAAAAGGCACCAACTTTGAGGTGCTCTTGTAGAAAAACTAAGTCCAATTTAAGAATTCTGAATTAATTTTTCATGATTCTGACCACTCAGTGGTGTTCTCTGAGACAGATCATTAATCAAGTTCTCTTGATTACCTGTCATTAATCAAGTTCTCTTGATTACCTGTCATTAATCAAGTTCTCTTGATTACCTGTCATTAATCAAGTTCTCGTGATTACCTGTCATTAATCAAGTTCACTTGATTACCTGTCATTAATCAAGTTCTCTTGATTACCTGTCATTAATCAAGTTCTCTTGATTACCTGTCATTAATCAAGTTCTCTTGATTACCTGTCATTAAGCAAGTTCTCTTGATTACCTGTCATTAATCAAGTTCTCTTGATTACCTGTCATTAATCAAGTTCTCTTGATTACCTGTCATTAATCAAGTTCTCTTGATTACCTGTCATTAATCAAGTTCTCTTGATTACCTGTCATTAATCAAGTTCTCTTGATTACCTGTCATTAATCAAGTTCTCTTGATTACCTGTCATTAATCAAGTTCTCTTGATTACCTGTCATTAATCAAGTTCTCTTGATTACCTGTCATTAATCAAGTTCTCTTGATTACCTGTCATTAATCAAGTTCTCTTGATTACCTGTCATTAATCAAGTTCTCTTGATTACCTGTCATTAATCAAGTTCTCTTGATTACCTGTCATTAATCAAGTTCTCTTGATTACCTGTCATTAATCAAGTTCTCTTGATTACCTGTCATTAATCAAGTTCTCTTGATTACCTGTCATTAATCAAGTTCTCTTGATTACCTGTCATTAATCAAGTTCTCTTGATTACCTGTCAACCTTGACTTTGGTGCAATTTATAAAATGGAAAGCTGCGTGTACATCTTTAGTGAAATGGCAGTAAATAACAACTATGACAATTTTCAACAAGTTCTTATTAATCCTGTGTAAATGTACTTCGAGTAGAAGGTCACTATTAAATTAATGGTCCTGATTATGACGTAAACATTTTACAACGATTTAATGAGGTTTAATGTGAAGCCCTTGGTCTTACTTGTATTTGCAAAATTGTCATGTAACCTGGGAATGGCACCTTTATGTATTTATAGCATGTAAATTAATCTCTTTCCTACCATAATATTTGGCTGATTTATTGTTATATCATTTAAAACACCTCCCCTCCCCTCTTCAGGGGGCCTACATATTTGTAGCTCAGCGGTAGCACACTGGGCTTCT
The DNA here is from genome assembly GCA_932294295.1 of Alitta virens. Classification (NCBI taxonomy): domain Eukaryota; kingdom Metazoa; phylum Annelida; class Polychaeta; order Phyllodocida; family Nereididae; genus Alitta; species Alitta virens. Next base: position 29,079,844 of record OW028583.1, on the reverse strand, counting down.
ATCCACTGGGTCCTGGGTTCAAGTCCCTGTTGTTCCTGGTCGAGCCTGAGTAGGATGGCTGTTTCATCCATCATCTCATTGCCATGGTCCCTGCCTGTCCTAATTAGCCCAACAGGTGCAGAAATACAGGGCGTAAAGCCCTAATCCTCCCACCCCACTCTCAGGCAACACTCACTGCAGCCATCATGCTTTGAGAGTTTGCCCACACTAGGCAGCATGTTATACCAAAATATATATACATATTGCAACCACCCCATGAGTAAATTAAATTTCTTGAATCTTGCCGTTTAATTTCAGGATGAAATTCAAGTATCGGACTTCAATAACCATCATCAACATATACATCTTGTGGTACTTCTGCTTCCTAAACTTACACCACTCTGATAATGGTGAAGCTGCATTAGAAGTTGTTATTCCAAGAAGACACATTGATCCTTGGTTGATCGAGAGTGAAACAGAACAACAATGGAAACAAAGATATGCTTTGGACTGGGTCTGTGTGGCAAGTCGTGGGTATCCACTGTGGAAAGCCACTGGGGTAAGTCACGGTGAAAAATGGTACTACAGAGATACTTATTATGATGTTCCATGCAGACAATGCATAATAAATCAAAAGACTATATATGTGTTTAATAGTAGCATCCATGGCAAGTTTGACTTCTTCAGTTTCGCAGTAAACTTTTCAACCAAATCCTTACCGACCGAGCTGTTTCGGATATCTGACCGAACGGTTTATTTCCATTCATTCGAAGAGGATTTTGAACCGGATAACTTTTTCCACTTTACCAAACAGTTCTATTTCCCTTTGTACCATGTTATGAAAATGACTGGAACACTGCACAAACGGAAAGACAACATCGCTCTTTTCCATCGACCGTGGTCGGTGTGTCCCGGTTTCGCGTCTCCTCGAAAAGTCTCGACTTACGATGTATTCTTCAAAATGCTTGGAATGGAAGCAACTGGATTAAGTTTATTTGAAGAAAAACCTGAACCTTCAAGGATTTGTTACAAAAAGGCAATATTTTCAAGAGGATCGTACCTTGATCATGCTTTGGAATCAATCACTCATGCGCAGGATTATTTCGGCATCGACAAATCGAGCTGTTCGAAAGGCATTGTAAATATCATCAACCGGTCTGACTACAGACGAATCTTAAATGCGGAGGCACTGAAATCTGTTGCCATATCAATGGGATTCGATGCAAGGATAGTTCATTTGGAAACGATGTCATTCAAACAACAAGCTCAATTGATTTATTGCACAGAGATTCTTGTTGGGGTGACAGGGGCTGGACTACAATGGGCCTTCTTCATGAGAAACCATTCTGGAATTGTTGAAATTGCCTGGCCTCACAAAGAGTGGCCGTTCTTCTTTACTGGAGAATCAAGTAAGTTGAAACTTCATTGGTTTTCAAGTCTTTCGGTTTTGAAGATACCATCAAATCTCATGTCAGAGAATAGAATAGGTTATTTTGCGATGCCATATAGCATAGAATAGAATAGAATAGAATATAATAGAATAGAATGGAATATCTAAATATTAAATGCAGTGTCCACTCTGTATTGTTTGATAACATTGACAAAACTTAAAATTAGCCTAGTTGCAAGATGCATGGAGGAAACCCATTTTGAAATACAGTACAGTCAGTAAATGTTAAAACTCCACAATTAAGACCAGGCTTAGGGGTCAAGTACTGTACTTGGATTCAGTACTCAGACTTAAGTATGAAGTACTCAGTACTTGGACTTGTACTTGGACTCGAAGCTGCTCAAAATTAAGTACTTGTACTTGTACTTCCAGTACTCATTATCTTAAGATGTGGATAAAGGCAATTTATTTACATTTATGTGTTTGCAAAATAAATAACCTATAATGTAATTGTGTAACCAAATGGAATATATGTCATGACTAACAATTTAAGACAACATAATATCAATAGTTACTGTATTACAGCTAAACTAATAGACTCGGAAACTACACTCTGGAGACGTCATGTGAATGCAGGACCCTCATTGGTTGAGGGACTGCTTTAACCAATACACTCTTTTCACAAAGCAGCCATGTTGGCATTTTTGCCTCATTGACCTCTCTTTGCACTCAGATATAGTATTGTGACGTCATCGTAGACAATTGCCATGGCGAGGGCACAGAGTGCAAGAACAATGGAGAAGTAATGATGTCATAATATATGACATAATCAAAATTAGGTCAATGAGGCAAACATGCCAACATGGCTGCCGTGTGAAAAGGGTGTATGGGGGTCCTGATTTCACATGACGCCATCTGGATCTTTGTTTCCAAATCTATGAAATCTGCTTTATGTACCACATCTTATAGTTGCAAATATCGACATGGGCTACAGGTCTCTCTACACTTACTCCCCAGATAGCATTCCAAGTCATTTCAGCGTTGGTGTGACGTTGGCATTGTCAAAGCGATGTTGTACCAGTGGTTTATATAGAAACGAAGCTTGCCCAATTTGGAATGCAATCTGGGTTGGTAGCCTTACACCCAGATAGCATTTGACATCGTTTGACGTTGGCGCCAAACTGGGCGACATCGAACCATCATCGGCTAACATCAGATCAACATAGCATGTTATCAGGGTGTTAGCAGTTTGAACATGTTGAATGCTTGGATCCATAGTACCATGACCTCATGACAATATGTATTTGCTTTATATTTCAGATTACAACAGCAAGCAGCTAGGAATCCGTCCTTTGAATTTTGTCCAACTTTCAAACGTCACTTGCAAGTACAACCCAGATGCCCTGAATATCTACATTAGAGCAGCATACCACACAGAAAAGAATTTCACAAAGACTGATGCTGAAGACATTGTCAAGGACAGCAGGAATTACAAGTTCAAAAATCATGGCGTCTCCAGTTTGGGGAAACTCCTTGACGTCATAGTTGACATTGAGGCTTTCAGGGATTCCCTCAAGAAGGCTAAACCTCCATATTCTGAAGTCACCATCACTTGAGCAGAAATATGGATCTGAGAGAGCGTTGCGTGGATATTAATTAAAAATTATGGACTGCAGCAAAAATTGACTATCCATTTCATCAGTATATTTGCCTCCGGAAGCTGGTCACGAAAGCTAAATTAGCTGAACAGTACAGAGCAGGGGCTTAGCTCAGTGGTAGTGCGCTGGGCTACCAACCACTGGGTCCTGGGTTCGAATCCAGCCCATGTTGAAAGGTTGCTTCATCATTTGCCTCATTGCCTTGGCACCTGCTTGTCCTGATCAGCCCTATCTGGTGCAGAAATATATGACGTAAAACCCATCTCACCCACCCAACCAGCTGAATAGGACAAAAAGTGGCTGCATTTACATGTAAATGTGCAATGTACTTTGTATATGTCTATGATTATATATATATATATTTTTTTTTTTTTTTTTTTTTTTTTTTTGGTTCAGGCAACTGAGTATGATGTTATTGGTTGAAAGCAGAAACAATTCCTTGTATCAACATGCACATGAGAAAGTGGCGAAATTTCACCATCTACCTTAAATTAAATAAACTGGATTCTCTTGAGACACAAAATTGCTTAGTATCAATGCTTGAGAAATTGAACAGGTTATGTTTTTTTAGAAAAGCAATGAGCATTGGCATGTTGCTACCAGCAATAGTCTCTCCATAGTGCCAGTAGAGTAGTTAATAAAAACTGTTATATTTTTCATGTTTATTGAAGATTAATTTAAATTTAAATTGATTTACTGTATACACTATTGTAAGGGGGGCCCTTTGTCAGTAAGTAAGTAAGTAAAGCTTTATTTAAAGTCAGTGATAGCATGGCTGTCTTAGAAGGGCCCTCCTGATCTTGTATCTTTTTATAAACTTTGTCGAATAAACTTGTTATGAATTCTGATGTCCAGTAGCCATTATTAAAGTTATATCTCATGAAACTATTTCTGGTGTTTTGCTGGGTGATATATTTCAGTGAGTCATAATTTCAAAGGCTAAGGGGATAAACCCTTTATTATGACTTTGCAATTCGGACTGATTGGGTTACAGAATCAGTTTTAAATCCCCTGAACTCTACGGATTTCTTTGTTTGCTTTTTAGGTTTTTAGTTTTCAGCTTGTTTCGAGATATATTAACTGCCAGCTGTGGTTCATGCAAGGTAAATGCTATCAAAAATCGTAAGATGTCGCCACCTGCGAGATATTGAACACACCCGTGAGCTGTTGTGGTTGTCGTCAGTCATAAAAGCCCCCCCCCCCCCCTTCTCTCATGGGTATTTAACTCACTTAAAGAAAGGACTATGATAACATAAATATGGGATATATACACATTTTAATTTTATCACTCGTCCTCGTATTTTTGGCCACTCTACAATTAAATATGCAATATAGCCAAATAAATGTGCTCCTCCTCCTTCTCCTCCCCCATGGCAACTGATCTACCTGGCAAAACTCACACTTCAGAATGATTCTGTCTGTTGTACGTTGAGAGCGTCATTGACGGCGTCATTGCTGTCTCTGACGTAATATTACGTAATAGGTGTTTGATGACGCCGCCTAGTGGCAGAAGTCTCCCAAGAGACTAGTGTCTCCCTCTGGTGCCCCTAATAACAGTTATTATCGTCTGCAACATTGACTAAATTGGTCGTTTCGCCCCAAAAACAAATCTCAGCCGAGCATTTAAGCCATGTAATTGTAATTATTTAAGGATTTTGTACCTGTGATGCTGGTTTTACTGCATGAAGCATATATGTAGAAGTTAAAGCAAACAATTTTGCAGCCATTATTTTGGAATAAGTCCAACTCAACCTTTTCCGTAAAATAAAATGTAGATTTAAGAAACACGTAAATGTCAATGTCTCAATGTTACTGGGTTTGAAACTTAATCAGCTTATATGACCAGTTGTAGGCAGACGTAATGATGAGATGAATCATAATATTACAGCATTTTGGCTTATTATCTATTAAGTGTTAAGTTGAAAACATAATTTAGGAAATACAAAAGAAAGGAAAGACTAACTCAAAATCTTTCCAGAAAATCATGAAGAATGCAAACTCACCACAATTGAGTAAAATTGTCTGAAATAGAAGATAATGAATCATATTAAAAGACCCCACCCATGGGGTAAATGTGTAACATGGGTGGAAACTCTCTCTCACCTCATCCACCAACCCTTTTTAGCAACAAGAACTTGCCTTAGAGGGCACTTTCTATATCTATCTATCTATCTAGTTATATCTAATTATATCTATCTATATATCTATCTATCTATCTATCTATCTATCTATCCATCTGTCTATCTATCTATCCATCTATCTATCTACCTGTCTAACCATCTACCTGTCTTTCTATCTATCTATCTATCTATCTATCTAGGCAGAATCATTACTATCAACACAATTAGACTTGTGGGTGACTTTCGATTTAAACAATTGATTCGCGTGCGTCACAACCATATTAGGTGACGTCATGCACACAATACCCTAACATACATTACGCCTGAGAATACACCACGTGTGCGGGGTTAAATATGTTTACCTGAGTAATTAACTTACTTACCAGCCAGTGGTTGTTAAGTGATAGTATAAACAAAGCTAATACTATTGTTAACATTTATGCTGACGCCATCTCGGGATTACTATCAAAGATGACAAAATGTTGTTTTTACTGAAAATTCTTACTAGTAGGCTATTAGTCAGAAATGACTAACTCTGACACTTAGTCATAATGTTCTACAATTATGACTATCATTTACATATCTTGAATGACTTTATTAGTCACTCAGGGTAACTAACGTAATTTTTAGATCAAGTGTACTACTATTTTCGACTTAAATTAGTTTGTTAACAATAATATATCCAAAATTATTTTTAACAAAGAATATAATAAAAAAAAATTAATACAGTACTTGCTTTTAGTCAAAAAAGGAAAAGGAAAAGAAAAGTTAAAAACATAAGATATCCAAATTTATTTCTAATATGAGAATTAACTAAGAAAAACGTGATGAAACACTCCGATTCATCTATTGAATGGTGAGAAAATGTATTTATGCTGGAAACAACGTGTATGAGGCATGATTTAACTAGGCTATTTTGCGTTCAAACAGTATTACTAGCGTATAGATAAATTTATAAACCAAACAAATATAAAGTTATGGTTGCTATGGCAAATTAAACAGATGAGAAAAAAATGCTTATTTGCCATGCTATGCTTCACATATTACAAAACATAAATTTAATGAAAAAAAAGGAAGAAGTTTGGATGGCTGTTTCATCCTTCGTCTCATTGCCATGGTCCCTACCTGTCCTAATTAGCCCATCAGGTGCAGAAATATAGGCAATTAAAAAAAGTCTAAAAATATCCCAATCAAAAGTCACAATTTTCGAGTTCCAATTAAATCTACTATCAAAAATTCCAATTAATTAGCGTACTTAACAGACGGCTAGTTTCTGCCAATGAGTATAAGTCAAGTGGAACTGCCTGGAATTTATCCTCGAGGCACGAGTTTGCATAAATTAAATGGGGTAAATGTTACATAAGCAATAAAGGGCCCAATCTGCTTCAGTGAATTAAAATTTGTGTAGTTGCTGATAATACTGTAATATATTTATTTACAAAATTTCAGTGTCTCAATGCTACTGGGTCTGAAGCTTAGTCAGCATATATGACCAGCTGCCAGAGGCTAACATAATGATGAGATACGTTGCTTGCAATCCACACCATGTTACACATTTACTCCATGGGTGGGGTCTTTTACTTGCTTCAGCATAGACACCGAAGACAAGGCAACAACAGTGACCATCTGTTAGATATTTGTATTTAAATAAATATTATGTGCAGTCAAAATGGGATGAATATTAGGCTAGGATTTAATTAATTTGTTAACAGCCTATCTATTTTAAAACGAGCTTTTAACCACACCCTTCGTAAAAATACACTGGTACCAGCGTGAACAAAATAAAAGGATAAAAGATGCGATATACTTATAATAGATTCCAATAGCGCCCTTAATTGTATGTTTTAAGGCATTATGACCTGTAATATTAGATCTGAGGAAATTAATAATTGACTCTAGGTTCCTTAATAACGTTCGAAATTTCTTTTTCTTTTTTTAAACAAAATCTGATGAACACTGTTTTGTTCATGCTTCACTCGCCAGGTGTAGCTGCTGTGTTCCATTCCTAGAACAAGAAGAACGCAGTTTCCTAGAGGAAAATTACACCCCCCCCCCAAAAAAAAAAAACCCTGGGGGTATTATGCAACAATTGACGTCTCTGTTCCTAATTATTAACCCCCCCCCCCCCTTTTCAGTATGAAAAACTAATACCTCGAAACTACTAATTAATTTAAATGAATAACTAAAAAATGAAAAGTATAATTAGATTATGCATACTAAAATATGTGCACAAATGGAAAAAATGAAATACCGGATATTTTTAGAACTTCTTTCATGTATAGATATGAAATACACCAAATGAACACAAGAAATTCATGTAAATTACATATGCTTAAATATAACACAAAAGTCTTTTACATAGATAAATATTAGTTCATTCGATTGCATACATTGAGTATGATTGAAATGTTGTTTAATCTTGTAAATATATACTGTATACATGTACAGGGTGTCAACACCAATAGGCTTTGGCCTTTTTGACTTCCTACTATTTTTGTGAAATAAAAATTTGAATTTAATTGAATTGACACCTTTTCTCTTCAGACTTGTGCATTGCTTATCTGGGATTGATAATAGGCTTTTTTCAAGAATCATATTCATGCCCTTGAATGAATGAGTGAATGAATGAATGAATATACACAAAACCAGTAGTTTGATAGGATAACAAAACTGATTTATTTACAAACTTCATATTGTGCAAAACAATAACACTGTGTAATATTAATATTTCACAAATAAATAATGGACCACCTATTTAAATTTAAATGTTCATCATAAATAATTATTATTTATATAATACTTATTTGCATTTCATCTGTACATTGTGTTTGTGGATTTTATTGAATGTTTGCAAAATCTGTATTATTGTTTGTACATTTTAACAAAATATCAAATAAATTGTATTATACATATATCTAATTAAAATTTCATTTTACGACACAACCAGCTAAATATTCAATACCAACAATAACATATCACAATATATAGTTAAAAATAAAGATATTTAATCACAAATACGGATAGATATTACACTTATACTTTCTCTCTGAATATTATACTTATGTAAATTACATTTAGTAATGGTACTGAAATTGTTCTTTATCAGCAAAAATATATTGATGATGGGTTTATTTGTTTTCTAGTGATGCTGACTGCCTGAAAATAACAAAATTATAATAATTATTAGCTTTGAATAATAATACTTCAACGAGTAATACCATTAGTTTGATATTCATGAAGAGGTTATATTAGACAAATAAAAATATTGTTTGGTTAATAAAACCATTTTTTTATATTTATTTCACTAATTGGTATTGATTCAAATCCATACATAAAAGTCTTGAATAGACGTGGTTACAAAATGTATATATAATTATATATAAATGTTTTTGTTTTTTTGTATGAAAAAGTTTGTGCAAAATAACGAACAGGTGAAATATATTTAAATATAATACAAAGGCATATAAATCAATACAGACATATTATATGATATGACTTATGCTTAATAACAGTAAATACATACCTTGATGGGCATACATATGGATTCTGAGGTCGACTTTTTGTGCGAATGTTTCATTGCAGAAATGGCATGCATAAGAATGCTGTTGTTCATGAATGCGCTTGTGTGTGTGCAAATTAGAAGCTCTATTAAAAGCTTTGTTACATCTGCAATTGAATTAATACTAATTAATAAATATTGAAATATACGTGTTTATAACTATTGATAAATATCAGTACGACTGAGAGATAGAGAGATAGATAGATAGGTGAACAGATAGATGGATAGACAAATAGATAGATAGATAAGATAGATAGATAGATCGATAGATAAGATAGGTAGATAGATAGATAGATAGATAGACAGTTAGATAAGATAGATAGATAGATAAGATAGTTAGATAGATAGATAGAAAAGATAGATAGATAGAAAAGATAGATAGATCAGATAGGTAGATAAGGTAGATAAGATAGACAGATAGATACATAGATAGATAAATACTTACATAAGACAGACATAGGGCTTAACAGTGGTATGTGTCAAACGGTGTCGAGTCAGATTCCCAGGTTGTCTAAATGCGCGGCCGCATAACTCACAGGAAAACGGTTTCTCTCCAGTGTGAATGCGCTGAAAACAAATAGTTCCATCATATAATATATTATTTATTACATTCAGTGGTCAGTAAAATAGGTTATAAGTTATGAAATTAATTATTGGTGGATTTTGTATGTTGTATTGGTAGATTGATTGATTGATTGATTGATTGATATCAGTGCGCTTGCAATGACAGCAATAGTTCGGTCTTATAATAAGTCATGAAAGAAACAAATTTAAAGAACGAAAGAAAGAGAAAAGAAAGAAAATGAAGAAAAGAAAAATACAGACGGAATGAGAAAAGAAGGAAAGTAAGAATTCAGACAAAACAAATTAAGGAATTTCTTCATAGACAACAAGTGCTCTTCAAAATCACAAGCCATTATAAACGATAATACTTTGCTTTAATTTTCAAATGTATTGCTATCAACATCATTAAATTAAAGGAAATAACTTAAACGTTTTAGGATATATGTTTTGTCTGGATCAATAATTAGTTCAATAACAACTTAACACTTAAGTTTAATTAATGATCTACAAGTACTTGGCTGAGCACACTCCTATGTTTAATAGATACTTAAATGAATCACTTAATAGTTACTTAAATTCAATCTTTAAATGGTGCATTAAATGTTTGTATTCTTAAAACTTTCATCATAGAGTACTTCAAGATACTTCCAAGATACTCTGGGGTACAATACAATTTAATGACATGTTTGATGTAACTAGGGTAAACAAATCCTCCAATTTATGGCATTTAATTGTACCCTAGGGGGTAATTTATTTCTTTTACTGTTTCGTTTTTGTATTAAAGCCGCTTAATACTTTGTTGTAGGCCAGTTTCGCTGTCATTCCGTATTTTGAGTAACAGTTAAAAAGGCGAAATTAATCTGAGACGGAATTTTAAAGACTGATCTATTATATGAAAAGAAAATGATCCCCCAGACGTCTTAAGAATTCTAAGTACATTTCACAGACAGATCAAAAGATTGGGGTTATACAGTTAACCCCACAATTAAGACCACCCTTGGGAATCTATCACTGAAGTGGTCTTAATAGCGAGGTGGTCTTGTTACTGAAGTTTTTTCTTCTTCAAATTTTAATAAGCAATCACCATTCATTACTTTCCAATAAAAAATTTATATTTAAAAAAATCATTTATTTCTATAAAAGCTTTTAGCAAATTAAGTCATCTTAAATTATGATTTATTCTTAGCAATTTCACACATCTATTGGAACAATTTTGACAATTTTTCCTTTTAAAATATTTCTATGAAAGGTTTAAGCAAATTAAGTCATTTTATTATTAGCTTCATGTGCATAAATATTCATAAAGAAAATATGATACAAAATATGACAGGTGTATGTAAACTTCTGAACCAGACTGTATATGACTTTAAACACAGGTAGATCACATATCATATCTTATATATCTTGATTTATAACTCACAGTTCAGTAATTGGCTTGCCCCCTGCAGTTTTTGCTGTTTCATAATATGATTGACAAACTTAACAGCGATTAGTTCATGAGAAGTTTATGCCCAGCATGGTGCATATTTTGTGGGAAAGGTGTGGATTATAATAGACTTTTGGAAACCACAAAACTAAAGGCACACATTTCTTGTATTAATTGTCATGATAATTGCAAATCATTGGTCTATTGCCTGATATTAAAATATAAAAGTTAAAGAAAGTTGAATTTCTTGTAAAACGAGACTATATTGTAAAAACTTTTTTTTTTAATTATTGTTATTTTATTTTATTTGTTTGAGTAACTGAATAAATATATTTCACAGATAGGTAAAAATAAATCAAATAAATAGAAAATAAACATCTCACATGGAAGGGAATGATATTTACTAAGAGAGAAGTGATAATCTATAATACAACCTTTTTTAGAAAACATTAACAAAATTCTAAATTAAAGTAATCCCCCCCCCCCTACAATTATTTTTGGATTTAGAATGTATAGCAACCTAAGATCTGAGGGAAAAACAACAGAAGTTTGCCCCAAATTATTCTGAAATTACTAGTTCACCAAATATTACCATACAAGCATTAAGCATGACATTGCTTGAACGTTTCAATGTCAATCCGCGATCAGCAAGCCCCTGCGGTGTCTTAAATGTGTTTCTATGTCTACCGACTGGACCCCTGCCTACTGCTGGCATTTCCTAATTTAAACCACGAATATTAATCTCCAATAATTCAGGAAAAGTATATGTTGGTCATAGTTAATGTGTCCTAAATCATAAACAAGCTGAAACTTGAAATAAAAGTTTACAAGAAAATATTAATTTTGTTATATTTGGCTAAATCGACAAGTATTTAGTTCATAATTTTAGACATTAATTACGTAAATGATTTTAAAAGTATTGACCTAGAAATAAGTCTATTGACAGACATACTATTTACTAAGAATAACACTGCAACAAATAATTATCATGGGGTCAATACCGAGGTGGTCTTAATATTGGATATTCATAATTGTAGGAGTCCACACAAATCAGTATGACGCCATTTTATTGAATTAGCACATGAACCAGTCAATCAGTATTAGCACCATCTGTTTTGACCAATGAAACAATACAAACAATTAATTGTTCTTGCCACCTAACAATGGCATCCAACCCTCGTGGATTCTCGGCTCCTGTGAGACTTGGGTCTTTCACATCTCGCGAAATCTCATGGGGGGTGAGAGAACAATGATATCACGAGATTACTGGCTCAGACAATGATAATTGGGTGCTATGACGTCACGATTAATAGGACGTCATAAGGGAAATGACCAATCAAAACAAGGCAAATTAATTCCATAGCCAATATGGAATACTCAGATGAAGTGGTCAGTATACAGCTAAACCTCTATGTTGCATTACCCACAATGAATACCACTATAGTATATATCCTATATTCCAAAATACTTTTATTTTTGGTCTTATTTTTATATGTCATGGAGAAGCACAAAATAGATATAAATTGACTTGTACCAAAAAGTCAAATCCCAACTTTCTAACCCAGAAAAGCCCCTCTCTGTACAGATTAACTTCCAAGTTCCTGGCCACAAAGAAGCAACAGAAATTCCAATGGAGAATATAGCAAACTTCAAGTTATTTCTTTCCCAGAAGTGTTATTATCAACCAGAAAGTTGGATTTAAAATGTGAACACTTCTGTCAATTTTCTGCTGCTCCATGCCATTTGTAGTAAAATATAGATCATACAGGCCTATCGTGAGGTGGTCTTAATTCAAGGACATTTTACTGAATGATCAACACCAATATAGTAACATTAAAAACTAAGGTGATAACATAGGGTAGCCTAACTGTATTGTACCCTACTAAGACAATTGAATATTTGTATTCTGCAGAAGTAATGTTATATTTTACCCTGTAGAGTGACAGTAGACACTGCAATGTTGTAACAATAGGGTATTTGGAGCAGTCCAACATACACTGTAGTTTTGTGGGATGAAGAAAGGTTATGTTGGTCGAGCCAAATTGGTTTGACTGTTAGACATAATCATTGTCCCAATATTATATATGCAGTAGTTAGGCTTCAGTCAATCAATCAATCAATCAACATATCACTTTAATGTTTTAATTTTCTATTCCTTGTATTTCTTATGGCCCATGACTTACTTATTACAGGACCACCAAACTGCATGCAAATAAATAAATATTGTCATGTACGTAAATTACATAGGAAGTGAGTTAACATATTATTAAATCATTATCTCACCTTATGGGTCACTAAAGTATTGGACCTGGAGAAAGCTTTGCCACAAACATCACATTTGTATTTCTTCAGAGCTTGAGGTTTGGATGGGTCTCTGGGCCTGCCACCATAGGACACCAGTCCCGGGTGCAACAGCGGCCTAGGTGGCACTGTCGGTAAAGTATGCGCTTGTAGATTTCGGTAGATGAATTGTTGATTGTATTGGAAAATTTGATTCTGCATTGACATCGAAGAGGTAGCGGATGAGATCTCCGGTGAATTTCCGCCCGAAGACGAATCGGGTGACTTAGAAGCTTCTTTCGGATTCTCCGGTGACCTTGACCTCTGATTGTTCTGTTGCCACGACAATGCCGCCAAGCGACGTTGGTGTTCTTGCAACTGAAGCCTGGCAATCGCCATGTAAGCCGCGTAGTTCGTGATATAAGGAATGGTATACGGCGTCATCGGACTGACGAAAGACGGATTTGCCCCGATGGGCATGCTCATAGAGGAGTATGTGACGTCACTATTGTTCTGGTTGGTCATGTGACCACTGTAACCCGGGTACAAGGCACCAAAGGGGGTTGGTATGACACCAGCTTGATGATGTGGCAATTCCTTACCCAGGGTACTTTTCGTCATATCTCTTGCACCATCTTTTTTATCATTGTTTTCAGTAGTGACGTCATCAGCAAGCTCATTCTTACAATAATTAAGGGGAACTTCAGTTTCTTGATTTTCTTCAAATGATAAGCTTTCTTTTTCTCTTTTTGGGGCAATTCGACTAAAAGCGGAGTTCTCAGATGCCCTGAAAGACGCTCCACGCGTCGTGACGTCATCATTAGTGACGTCATCATCTTCTGCCTTAACATCAATATCTGATTCAGGGCTCATTGGTCGCCATAATGATGTTGTTGCAGCCATTCTGAAAAACGAGGAACCGACATATTAATGCATAATACTTTACTGGTTCATTCTCTGAACATTTTAAAACTGCCAACATGCATTGGAATTGCTAGCTTGCTATTGAAGATGCCTTGGAATAAAAGGGTCTGAAAGTAAGTCATATCCTGGGGCAAGCAAAAGATCCCACCCATGCTGCAAAATGTATGGTATGGTCGAAATAGTCTTATCAAATAAGTTATCATTTCATCATTACATCAGCCTGCACCTGGTCTTATTAGGAGATAAGCTGACTAAAGTAGTGGAGCCCTATTAATAATGACCACACAATATTTTATATTTTTAATCAAACAGAGCAGCACAAAATGAACAGAAATATTACTAAGAAGCCAAAACCTAACTTTCTAACCCATAAAATCCCCGCTCAGCACTAACTGACTTCAAGCTTCCCATCTTGGCAATGATAATTTTTTGCCATTATATCTTCCTTAGGCCTACTATTATTTTTTTTATCAGCTATAAAATGATAGACTTCCACCTGTTGCTAACATTTCTGTTCGTTTTATGCTACTCCAAGCCATTTATGGCAAATTATGCCCAAAACAAAGGTGAAGATTTATTATGCATCCTAGTTTAAGCTCCAGACCAGTGTTTTTTGGAAATAGGTTATGATTTTCTGCAAAGTTAAGGTTCAACCTCTGCACTAATATACATTATGCTGCGACTTACCATACTATACTTTGGCACAGACTATTATACGCTAAATTTAATTTCATTAGAACTAATAATATACAAATGTACGCAAATTAAATATATATATATATATATTTCTATATCCACGGATACAAACTGCTAAGGGCTTTACCCATTTATTAAGATTTTAATCTAGTTAGATTTCTATGTTGGAGAAAGTTTTTACTGGGGACATAGTAGAAATCCACCTTTTCACACAGACTAGTTAAAAATATTAATAATTTATAGCTAAAGGGTCATCCAAATTATAATTTAACAGTACAAATGTATAAAATTGTACATATATTCAAATACAGTGAAGAGAAGTTATGAACAGAGGATGTAAGGATGAAATAATAACTTATTTGATATGACCATGAATACTTTTTTTTTTTAACACGCAAAATATTTTGATAACAATATACGTAATAAAAGAAATCTCGTAATTTTTTTAGTGAGAAAGTTATTAAACGCATTTGGCATATTTTTAGTTGTTCAACAGTCGATTAAAATCACGCATAAAACTGTAGGTTTAATATCGTTAACTAGAAGAATTTAGCTGTTCTGAGAAAGTATAGGCCTATCTTACAAATAACATAACATTTCTTTTGAAACAATTCACACAGATAGGCCTAGCTAGGCAGTTTTATATAAATGAACTTTATAGTAAAAACTATATAATTATTTAGATACCAACAATGTAAAATAAACATTAGTATTGTACAAAAATGCTGAAAGAAAAAACCATTCAAATATATAAAAGCTACTAGTACTTACCTCAATAAAGAGTCTTGTGAATATATCAGGAATCAATTTTCTTTGCAAGTATTTTGCCTTGATATTTTTGGAGCTTTTGTTCGTGAAAATTCGGATGAATTCGACAGTCCAGTTGATACGCTATTCTAATGATGCATTCAATAATTAATCGCCTGAATTATTAATTTTTGTGATGCAATTTTAGCAGATGCTATGTTGTTGAACTGTATATGATCCTTGCTCCGATTGATTGCTAGCGAAAGTGCCTGGATGTCCAGGAAAGGCCAAGGCCAAAATGTCCACTGACGAAAACCGCCCTCCAAAATTAGGTGGTCACTTTCATCACCTGCTGCGCTGTTACGTAATATTGAACGTCATGGGGAGCGTCGCGAGCGTCGCAGGAGGTGCAAAGGAACGTCCTGAGAGACGCAAAGCACTCTCATTGGTCAGATATGACGAAATAGGGAGGGGCTTACCATAAAAGTCAAATAGCCTAGTAACATTGTATTGACATTTGCTACCTGCAGGGCGAATAACAGATTTAATGACCAGTTTGTGTAATTTACATAACTGATATAAATACTTTCAATTGGTAATCCACACATTTTGGTTAATAATGTAAGATCTTGTGGTATTCAAGCATAAACTTGTAGTGTATATAGAAGTTTATATGTGCATTGTTAAATTAATCGTAATATTTATCATTTGTGACCATTAAAAATTCACAATTAGATAGGTCTATACTTTTAAAGTTAATTAGTGTTTCGAAATTAATTTTTAAAAAAGTAAAGAATTTAGGCTTAGGTTTCAATTAGACAACAGATTGGCAATACTAAGGGATTTGAAATTCAAGAGATAGAGATGAAATTTTCAAAGAAAATTTGAGTTTGAATACTGTGAAATGAATATACAATAGGATATCTCCAAGCAATCATTCATATGTAAGGAATATTGGAATGTGAAAAAAGTTTAAAATGCCCCTCCCCCGAAAAAAAAGAAAGAAAAAAAGATGTCCAACCCATAATAAAAACGTTTTTGTAAGAATATCCCCAATTTTCACAGAACTGGAATATTATAACATTAATTTCAAACACTCGAGTGCTGTTATTATATTATGTATAAATGTTAGATAAATATCATTCTTGACTGTGAAAACTCACTGTATGATTGAGTAGTCGATGCGAGACCTTTATGTTAAATTATTTGCAAATGATTTTTTTTAATTAATTTTTTTTTTGTCCTATCCTACAGTGACCAATTATGTAATTATAACCTAATTCCTTTTAAGGATAAACTTCAGATCTTCAACAAATGTATGCTCAACACATCAGTTAGGCCAGGGTCAGGCCTATCTGTACCCGATCTCACAGATTTCATCTACCGCCAAAGACGCCACCTGTGGAGCGCTCAAGGAACTACAGCGGGGGTAATATTACGTAATACTTGGGCACCCTTTAGGGTTTACAACCCTCTCTCTGTGTCTTCATTGAAACCTGCTTTTATCCTTGTTTGTTTAGGCCAGGTGACTATACAAGTGCCACCCCAGCTGTTTTTGTGCCATAGGAAATAATTGATTTGTCGCAGGTACAGGGCTCTTCTTGTAAATGTATTCAATTTTGACTTTTTGTTTTATTATATAAATATATAACACATTTACAGAGTAATTATGGTATTTCTTTATACCATGGATGCAAATTTGTTGGCGTAGATCTTTACTTGTATTTGTAATTGATGATGTCTATAACATAATAAATAGGCCTATCTGAATTAATATTGACATGAAATTATTTAAATCAACAAAATAATTGTTAAAAAAACTAATATCAAAGTTATTAATTGATCAGTACTTAGAAAACGGACATAAACCATAGAAAAGAACAAAAAATTGATTGATAGATAGATAGCTGCCCATAATAAAATATACAGTTAGTTTCATTAAAAAACGGCCCGTTTAATTGAAACTAGACAAAGCTGTCATAGCCGGCTACTCAGAACCGGACCTAAAAGTACATATTTATATATTAGATTAATTTCTTACATTTACCAAGGTTTATATTTATCTGGTGATAGATGTAAGCCGATTAGTAGCTATAGAAGTGGATAGAAGCAGCTGGCTTTAGCATGTTTAGACCACAGCCAGGTACAGGTCGCTACAGACAGCTCGAGTCGGCCGTATTTTATGAAACTAACTGTATATAACATACAACGTGGAGTCTCAAAACAACAGTATATATCTGCCCAGATTTGTTTGAGAACTCACCATGTGGTGTAGGAAATGTTTTGACCTGTTGAAAGACCTGTTAATTCCTTGAATACAATGCTATTGAATTAGTATTATGTTTCATCTATAGGCTATCACTACTACTTTTGCCTACTTTGTACTATAAACCCTTTCATGTCGCCATCTGGCGGACAGTGATAATACTACATAAGTAGGATTAATCTATCGAGAGGGGTAATTGTGTTATTGACCCCTAGAAGTCAAAAAGGGGTAACATTTAACAGGTAATACTTGGTCCCTAAGGTGTAGTAGGATCAGGTAGGCCTATAAAGGGGTAAAATAAGAGGGTTTTAACCCCCAAAAAAAGAAATGTTAGTAAACATGTAATTTGGATTCAAATGAGACCCTATTTACTAGTGGGGATTATTTTAAATTGTGATCTAAGAATTTACTGTTGAGTCTATGATCTTAAATATATTGATTGGAATTTCACTCGGTAGGGGTAGTTTAGGACATTTATGACTAAGTTGAAAATAAGTCTTAACTATCTATCGTCAATTTTGTTTTAACTTAGAGAGTAATATGTGAATGATTTATTGATTGATTGATAAAATACAATTAGGCCTATTCATGGTAGCAAGTAAGATATGGAACATGGTTTTATGATTTACCAAGATAATAACAATAATTGGAACATAATATAATACAATACATTTTACAATACAATACAATACCAACAGGAATGTTGGCATGAATAAAATGTTCAAGACCAATGTGGACTTCTCATACTTCTACATTGTAACGATATAGATATCTATAAAGGATTCGAATTCTTAATAATCGAATAAAAGTCAATAATAAGTCAATAATTTCCAAAGGGCCTACATATTTATACAAGCAAATAATCATAAAGGTCCGAATAAATGCTCACTCATCTGTAACTCCGCCCCTTGCGTCCCAGACGGACGTTATGCAAATGAGCAGGTGGCGCTAAGCTCTCGTCAAAACAAAGACAGCCGTCGATGACGTAATTGACGCAAGACGTACGCTCCCAGCAATTTATTGATTGGCAATTTGTAGAGGGCAATATGTCCATACAGTAGCTAGGGCATAAGTCCATTGTGTTACCATTGTTCATTGTGTCAACATCAATCTGGTTACCATGGCAACAAAGCACCAACTTATGCATCAGTATCACAAGGGATTTTAGTGGTACGAAATCCTGTTAATTCTCATAATGATAGCCACACATGTATGTAGATATTTATGTACATTGTATACTATGAACAGGGCTATATATATATATAGTATTTATTGCACACCATGGCAAACATAATACAAATAAATAGACATACAGAAGTCACAATAAGTTAGACACAGAATATTAGATAATAGAGATTATAAATGAATATGAGGAAATTGAAATGCATCTATCAAGTCTTTTTAATTTTCTCCAAACCCGTGCAGCTCAAGACTATTTTCTAGGCAGAGAACTCGTTCCTTTATCATCCCTACACGATGCATAACTGCTTCCGTCGTTGGTGGTATGACCCTGCTGGCCATGAAAGCTACATTTCTAGCTATTATTCCATAATGGAAGGTACTCATATAACTGATAAACTTGGTTTTTTGATTTGAGCTGTTTATCATTTGAGTGCACATCTTGTGGCATCTTTGATAACTTTGTTCCTGTACTGGTTTAGAGTCAATAAGCTCAGGCAACAGTGCAGACCTAGCTGTGAAGGGCAAATCCCATATTCTTCACACAGCTTTCCTCCAGGTTGTGAACATATTATGAATGCTTGGATATGAGAGTACCCAAGCTTCAGAGTATTACACGGATTTCGATCAGCATGATAGTACTAAATTAATCCTACCACATAAATTTCATAACCTCCCCCCACCCCCAGAAAGGACATTCCAAGAAATCTGAGAAAATGTAAGACATATAATTTATACTCCCAAGGTGCAACACAAAACGTTTTAAAGGGAGTTTTATTCATTTTTGCTTATACAACTTTTATGAGTCCGATTTTAAAGTGTTTTTGTTTTTATTTTAGTCCGTTTTATGTCGATCTTTTTAACCGTATTATAATTTACTATTTCTGTGATATAATGTTCTTGTGCTTTCATATCTTTTACAATCCAATCTGTGGCTGCAAAATAAAGTATATTATTAATTTTTGCTAATTCAACTTGGGAGTCCATTTTGCTTATACACTTCTATGAGTCAAATTTGACAGCAAAATTTCTCTCAATATTTTATCAATTAGGTACAAGTTTCTACTTCATTTCTTAAATGGCTCACTTTTAACACATGGTCTACTTTAATTTGTACTTCATTCTTGAAATTCTAAAACTGCCTGTATACATTGCAAACTTCTGCATTTCCTTTGATGAGAAATCAATATCAGGTCATGAGATCAGGGGTACCAGCTATTATACAAGTTTCTAGTGGTCTGAATTTTAGCAGCTCGATGCTACTCAGAATATCAAAAAGGTGGGGCTGCAGCAATGGTCGCGCCCTCTATCGGAAAACGGAATCAATAGGACAGGTGCCTTCCAGTGTCAAAAGATCAAAGGAACCGCTATAAAACAGAATTTTAGAAGTACTGTCCATACCACTGAGTGTCAATAAGAGCCCTTGATACTACATCAATTTGTTGCAACACCTCTTGACTTCAGTCTTTTCAAATTGCAACAAAAGAATTCCGCAAGAGGGGGGTGGGGTGAATAGCGCGCTCATGAACTTTTAGAACTTCACCGTTGGCGAAAAAAACAAAAGAAATTTCTTCCCTTTCATATATGGACACATCAAAATTATGCACCTAAATGCGTCTAGCTGGTACATCTCTTAAAATTCCCTGATTTTATTTTTTATTTGTCTAATTAATTCTCTGAATTTTTCTACATTTGAAAACTGATTTCCACTGAGTTCCATGACAGCTGGAAACACATTTCTCGTCCCAATCAACACCATACCCGTTAACCAACAATAACTACATAATTGACACTAATTGGGAGAGTGGTCTTTGTAACAACTATCTTCATTAAGGCATATTATCACTTTATTTTGAATTGCCAATAACATTTAATTATCACTTAAAAGATCAAAGCTACCCATCCAATAATGACATCATAAGTCTATAGGTATATGTATCGATGATATACAAGTCATATCTTTGAAGAATTATACATTATAATTTAATATGCATTATCTATATATTAATAAATATATCTTGCTATGTCGATCGCATGAGACGTTAAATAAGAGTCTTTTCACTGAACAGCCCTGAATTCAGCAGGACATAAGTCTTTCCTTTCCTCTTATTACTCATTTTTCTTTTCAGATACAATAGGTAATAACTAACTGATTCTATAAATACAACTTTCTCAGAAAAATAACAAACATCAACTAAATGATAAAGTGTCAAACATACATTAAAATGCACTAAAAATACTGCTGCTTGGATGCCTTCAGTCAATCACAGTCAAGGGCGGGAACTTTTTCAGCCAATAGAATTGCAGTATTGTCATAGCCACCTAGTGGAAATATAGAGAACCTTCTGTGAAAATCCAATATTGGGGGGTACCCACGTATTCCGTGTCTATGCTGAGGCCAGTAAAAGACCCCACCCATGGGTAATTATGAAATATAGTGTGGACTCCAAGCCTTATCATCTCATCATTATGTCTGCCTCTGGTAGCTGGTCTTATAAGCTTCAGACCCAGGAGCACAGATCTAGCCATATAACCTTTCAGTCAAAATGTAAAACATAACTTGGCTGTTTTCATTTAAATAAGCCTAGACTACTTAGCGGTGGCAGACGTAATGATGAGATGATACGGCTTGGAGTACACACTCTACACAAAGCATCGTTTACAAAACGTCAATGCCCTAAATAAATAATATATTTTTCTTTCTCTATTTATTTCTAAAAATCTCAGGAAACAACTCAACAAGCAAAAAAGAACAAAACAAAAAGTATTTGGACCACTTAAGTGGACATCGGCTGAAGAGGTTAATTGGTGTTACGCAACCCCCCTGGGGGTACACAACATGTGGCTTGAAGATTACCCCTCTTGGAATGAATTGTTAGGCCTACTAGTTACCAAGGGGTATGAGAAACCCCTTTCTTTTTAGCCTCAGGGTAAAAAGCTGTCATGTACTTTCAATCAACAGTTTTAACCATGATTTTAACAGCATTTCAGCTGTTTAGCTGATAATCACTCCTTATACACCAACAGTTAACACTACACTAACAGCCCTTAGTGAAAATGATTCCTTAAGTCAAGAAAACATTGTCACTGGAGCATTATAATTAGCAAGAGGAGGCTGGCCAGAAATTGAGATGAGGTAAACTACTAGGGGAGTTGAGAAAGACTCAAGCTTAGCCATTTTGGGCCCATTGTTTTTTGTTGAATGACATATGTAAAGCTACTTCTTTTTAATTTATTATATATGCAGATGACACCACGCTGTTTCTCTCACTTGAAAGCTCTCATCAAAATATGTCACATGAGCTAAATACGGAGTTGCAAAACATATTAGATTGGCTAAATGTTTATTACTTATCATTAAATATAGAAAAGAAAAAAAAATGTATGGCCTTCCACTCGTCTAACATGTAGCTTAATTTACCTCAGGTATCAATTAATGGAGAAACTTTGGAATATACAGATACTTTTCACCTTCTTGGAATAACACTTCAGAAATATCAGAAGTGGAATGATCATCACCAAAATATCTCCCAAGAAAATCTCTAAATGCACTTTTATCTTACACAGGCTTAAAAACATACTTCCAGAAGAAACACTGAAAACTATTTTTGTCTCATAAACTCCCATCTCAATTATGGTATATTAATATGGGAATACAAAACAAAAAAGCATTTTCCAATTACAAAAGAAAGCCATTTATAAGAGCAATAACCAGAAGTAAATTCAATGCGCACACCTTTTTGTTCCTGTTGATCTTGCATGTTAAACAATTTAACATTTTTTTTTTCGTTAAAATTCTCATCATCTCCAGTGTGTTCAATTGTACATGATTTAATAATCAAATATATTTTCTGTACAATGTCTCCAAAAATAAATTTCAATTCAATTAAAATTTTTATTTCACAAAAATAGTAGGAAGTCAAAATTGCCAAAGCCTATCGGTGTTGACACCCTATACATGTATACAGTTATATATCTTTACAAGATTAAACAACAATGTCAATCATACTCAATGCATGCAATCGAATGAATTAATATTTATCTAAAAGATTCTTAATTGTATTGAATTGTTTTAAATTAGTGAGTTTTGTCGGCAGTTCATTAAACATCTTATATGTCCAAATGTGCCACGTACGTTTTCCATGAGAAGGATAAACGCATGGAAAACGCACATGGCACATTTGGCCATGTAGCACCTAATAATATAGAGTGCTTTCACCATATCTTTTTGTGTTATATTTAGGCACATGTAATTTACATGAATTTCTTGTTTTCATTTGGTTTATTTCATATCCATACATGAAAAGTTCTAAAAATGTCAGGTATTTCATTGTTTTTCCAATTGTGCACATATTTTAGTATGCATAATTTAATTATATCTTTGATTTTCACGACCGCTATTTCCTTATGTAGCTCTTCAGTAATAGTAAGCCAGTCTTTGTTATGCAGTATTTTATATTTAAATGTTGGAGGTGACCCAGACATATTTTGGATCCTGGATCAATAATACTTTTCCAGTATATGCAATCAATGTTGTTGGAGTAATCTTGGTTTGGATCCAGAAGACTTTTGGTAAAGATATTGCCAAATATTGTTTGGAAAACATATCACCTGCCTGAGTAAACATTTGGCCAATAACTTGTAGGGATGCCAGTCCCACTAGGTGGCGCTGATGGCCGTTTTTTGCTCTGGTGAGAAATGTTTGGTACCAAATACCTAGTTCCATACAAGCACTTTCTTACGGCATTTTTCACTTGGAAAACATCACGGAGTCATGAGAAATTTGACTGGGATTTTGTCTAAGGTAATTAAACAACCTCTTATTAATATTTCAAGCGCCAGCTTCAAATATATCACCAAGAGAAAACGAATTGAAAAGTTCATGACTTTAGTAAGCAAAGTCAATTCCTGAAAAGATTCATTTCTTTAGTGTGGGAAGGTAGATAATATAGTAAGGAAAATATTTACACTGTATATGTGGTAGTTGGAGGCCGTAGAGTACTAGAATAACTCCTATTATGAGCCTCTCTCAGTGTCTCATGTCCTTAGTTGCTGGGAAATGGTGCTCCATGCAGAGA
This sequence comes from Alitta virens, assembly GCA_932294295.1. Taxonomy (NCBI): domain Eukaryota; kingdom Metazoa; phylum Annelida; class Polychaeta; order Phyllodocida; family Nereididae; genus Alitta; species Alitta virens. The sequence goes on along the minus strand of OW028583.1, from coordinate 29,055,978 downwards.
TCGAGCAGGCTCTGCCAGTGCCCATGTATCTATAGTATGAATTTCACAGAATTTCAGCAACTTTGAATCCACTGTATGAGATTACCTATTAATAATATAATTCTATATATATATATATATATATATATCTCTTATATATATGTATTATGGATTAGGGTTTTACGTCCTGTATTTCTGCGCCTGATGGGCTAATTAAGACAGGTAGGGACCATGGCAATGAGACAAAGGATGAAACAGCCATCCAATATAGGCTCGACCGGGAATTGAACATGGGACCCAGTGGTTTGAAGCCCAGCGCGCTACCACTGAGCTAGGCCCCCACCCCATATATATGTATTATAACTGCAGTTGATTTCAGACTAGTTGGCACGATCATCATCAGGGCAGTAATTAAACTTGGACACTCCCAGCTGGTCTGAAGACAGATTTGTAATTTGTGGGACAACAGAAAATCTGAAATCTTATAAAAAAAAAGGCCTATAGAAATATAAAGTAAGTGTCCTAATCAAACAGAAATGAATAATTTAAAATAAGCAATAGTAGTACTATACTCGTTTTTCTTTATCTTTTGTTTCGTCCTTTTTTTAGTCATAAGACGTTACTTTATAGCCATCAAATACATCAATGGTTCCTTGTGCCTCTGCCCTCAATACAAACAATGGATTATCACCTTTTTCAAGTGTCTTTCCTGATTTACTCCCATTATGAAGTGTGTTGGTTCCCTTTTCTACTTGGCGTGGCTTCCTGTCAGTGACAGTACATGTCTGAAGGAATTCTCCCCTTCCTCAGAAATTTAGTTTTATAACTATAAATATATAGATATTGTTTCTCTTTGTTTTTGTTTGTATACTCGTCAAATTGTCATGTAAGGTTAAAAATTTCTCTGGAAAATAAATAGCGTCTGAGTCTATAATATTAATTTTACCAGAGAATAATTAACAGGTCTTTCTTGGAAGAAATTGGCCGGAAAGATTCAGATATTCCCCAATTAGTACAACCCTTACAGAAATTGTCAAAATAGGAACAAGCAGGAAAGATGTAACTGTGCGATTTTATGCCATCAACATCGTGCAGATTGACAGATAGCAATGATAAAGTAGCAAATGCAGCAGCCTTACTCAGCAAAATAAGGGACAAAAAGAAAAACATAATCTATATATTATATAATTATCCTTTTTGTTGTATCTTTTTCCAGAACCACAGTACAGAGTGAAATAGGCAAAGACCATTGGAACAATTCTGAATTGAAGAATCATGTCGAGTGAACAATTTCTGAATTACAGAATCATGTCAAGTGGAATATTCCTGAAGAGAATCATGCCAACATCTGTGAATTGAACAATGTCAAGTGATTTACATAATTTAATAAGTGGAACACTTCTGAGTTAGATAATCATGTCAAGTGGAGTGTGTGTGATTTAGGGCTTTACGTCCTGTATTTCTGCACCAGTTGGGCTAATTAGGACAGTCAGAGACCATGGCAATGAGACGAAGGATGAAACAGCCATCCAACTTAGGCTCGACCGGGAATTGAACCCGGGACCCAGCGGTTGGAAGCCCAGAGCGCTACCTCTGAGCTAGGCCCCCGCCCTAATGTCAAGTGGAACATTTCTAAATTTGAGAATTACCTCGTACACCATTTCTTGCTTTACAACTATATCATGTCCCTACGTGCATATTTTAAGAAATGTTGCTTTCTATTAAGACAATTTAAGTGTTATTTCATTATATTCCTCTGAAATTTGCTGTATATTGTATTAAAAAAATTGTTATGTCATTTTGTGTGATTCTGTGCTCATGGGTCCCGTTATTGTAGTTAGGTAACTATTTGTTCCATGAACGCCCTTTTTTAATAAGTTTTTTAATGAGTTAAATGATTGACTGTTTTAGCTTTCTATGATACTAAAGCATCCTTCTGTATACTTTTTGTTTTTGTAAAGTATTAAAAAATGGGCTGTCATCCCTACAATAAGATACTGGGCTGACCCAACAGTGGGTCTTCCTGAATAGGCCAACATCGTACGCATTCAATACAGGGCTGTCATGGCAATTGGCTGACACAGTATTTGGCAAAAATTGGCCTAGCTGATTAGCAGACAGTGGATGATCTGCATTGAGCTAATAGTGGCCCAACTTCAGGCTAGTTAGTTAGTGTTATTGTTTAATGCCTCATCAGCACCTGCGTGGGCTATGTAGATCGAGGCTCTCTAGGGTAAGATTGATTATCTATAGTTGGTAGTAGAAACCAGAAGCATGTAAAAATCAATAATTGTCTGCATTGGATAGCTGGAGCAGCTTGTGCAATGCACACTGTCCTGTTTTAGCCACTGGGGATAGAGGACTTCACCCCAAGTGTTTCCACCCTCGCCAGGCCCAGGACCTCCGAGGGCAACATTTGGCCAAGGAAATACTGTAGAGACCATGGGCTAACCTAGTTTCAACTCATTTTCTTATCGTCGGCAGTACACGAGGTTCCAGTGGGTGTTGCCAGCAGTTTGTACTTGACGAGCGCCCTCAACTTTTTCAGAGTATGAAAATGTGTGAGAGAGAGGAGCATGAGATGGTGACTTAAGGCTGCTTCCTATTGATTGCAGATGAAGAAAGTGAGCATCCGTCACCTGAATGCCGTTGGGATGCACCACTGGGGCTCAGACACACGTTGTTGTAATCTGCTGAAGGCTGTAGAAGACCTCAAATGGGCTAACTGAACTTTGCGAACGAAACAGAAAGGGGGGTCACTCCAGAAAATGTCAAGATACATGAATGTTGCACTGTGTTATCAATAGCTACACTTGTGTTACCAGATGCTATCAGTTGGTCTTAATGGGATTGAATTCACAGGGGGGGGGGGGGGGGGGTTAGTACCAAAGCGCAAAACTGACATTCGACCTTCGCAGCTCGTGGTGAAGTTTCGACTGCGAAAACTTCGGCCCTCGCAGCTCGTGTCCAAGTTTCGACCCCAGAGCTTGAAGTTTCGCATGCGAAACTATGACCAGAATCATTCGACCACGAAACTGCCTGAAGTTTCGCATGCGAAACTATGACCAGAATCATTCGACCACGAAACTGCCTGAAGCTTACGTTTTCGACGGCAAAACCACAACTTTCGACCAGGAAAAACCGTTTTGACATCGAATTTTCGACCCTAAAGGTTCCGTGGTTATAATTTCAAGACTTATCTTTCGTGGTCACAGTTTAACATTAGGAGGTTTCGAGGTAGAAACTCGAGTTTTTCGTGGTCGAAACATCGAGTTTCGTGGTGAAGGTCGAATTTTCGCGGCCGAAACTTTGACGCGAAAGGCGAAGGTCGAATGTCAGTTATGCGCTTTGGTAGGTTAGGGCTCTGCATTGCAACTAAGAATATTTTTGTTGTTAAGATTTCTCATATTAGCACATACGTGAATCACAGGTAAATTGCATAACTTATAGATAGCAGCCATTCTAAATTGAAATATATATTAAACAGCTTATTTATAAGGATAACTCAGTAAATGTACTGTTTTCCAGTAATGCCCTTAGATAGACAGATAGATACTGTGCTTTGCTGATAACACTTCTTTCAGACAAGGTTATATGGGATAACTGTACTTAACAGAACGGAATGACAATAATGTTTATTATTAAAAAAAAAACAATGGCGTTACCAAAAAATGTATTGCCATGTTGTTCCGTTTCGCTAAATACAGTTATCCAATGGGATAACTGTACTTAAGGGAACAACAAAATTTTTTATTGCAACTTTCTTAAGGCACTGCATGCACTGCACTGTGAAGCCTTTGATATCATATTTATTCTTACATTAAACACAGCTGTACTAATACTTTTAGTTGTTAATGAACAGCAGAAAAATGGCATTTTTACTAATTTTAGTTTGACATTTTGAAGCTGTTTAAACATCAATGATTGATTTCAATAACTTGTGCTTATAATTAAATGTTCTAAAGTAACATTTTCTAATGTACATTTAGTTTAGATTGGTGAAATAAAATAATTTTGTATTTATACTTTGCTCTGCCTGTTCACTTTTCATCTAAAAAAAGCGAGACTCCACACTGATAATATTTAATGTACTGAATTTGAGGGTTTTACATGTAAAACATTTAAAAAAAAGTGTTAAATTGTGTTAATTTTTATGAAAAACAATAGATCAACGAACTTCATCATGTAGTAAACTACAGTAATAATGAAATGATTACTTCAATGATACCAATATAAAAATTTCAGTTAGTAAGGAACTTGAGACTTTTTATTTCCATGCATGATGACAACTCAATTAAGAGGCTTTTTGTAACCGGTGGTCAGCTATCGGTGGCCAACATCTTGCCCAATGTAAAACATTTTGAAGAACCAATTTAAACGTCCGGAATACCCAATAACAACCTAATTCAGATTCCAGGATTGTTGGAGAACAACCCAGGAAAGCAGCAGCATCCGTTGCACAACTAGCAGTGGATGGGCATGGTGAGGCAAACATCAGCGGCATCAGCAATTTGCCGGTGTGCATGATAAATAATTGAACAGTACTGTGTGTGTGACATTGATGTCAGTCAGTCAGCTTTTTTGTTAAATTTTAAATAAATTCATATACATATAAAATGTCATATATGATAAAAGGGCTTAAGTTTGTTATATATCTCATCATATGTTATGTTATCTTCATAATTTATTATAAATATACTGGATTGCAATCAGACTATTTTCCTTGGTAAATACATAAGAAAGAAATGCAAACCTCACAATTAAGACCTTTGTTAGAATAGATATACTAATAGTGAGGTTTTTAAGGCTAGGCCACTGGGTGGGGTGGGTGATTAGGGCTTTACGTCCTGTATTTCTGCACCAGTTGGGCTAATTAGGACAGGCAGAGACCATGGCAATGAGACGAAGGATGAAACAGCCATCCAACTTAGGCTTGACGGGAATTGAACCCGGGACCCAGCGGTTGGAAGCCCAGAGCGCTACCTCTGAGCTAGGCCCCCGTCCTAAGGCTAGGCCACTGAATTACCTGTGGAAGTCGGCGAGGTTATTCGTCCCTAATTTTAGCCGTAGTAAAGCCGGCGGTTTACTAGGAGTAACTGTATTACTGCACCAGTTGGGCTAATAAGGACAGGCAGGGACCATGACAATGAGATGAAACAGCCATCCAACTTAGGCTTGACCGGGAATCGAACCCGGGACCCAGCAGTTGGAACCCCAGAGCGCTACCTCTGAGCTAGGCTCCCGCCCTAGGGGACATGGCGGACACCCATGTCACGCTACCATTATCAGATTTCCGTAAAAATAAAACTGTTACCGGGGGAAATCCTAATTACAAAGGATGACTTTTGAGTTGGGTCTTTGTCTGATCGAGCACAACTTCGTCCAGCAGCCATCTTTGTCGACAGCTTGAAGCTGGTCACTCGCACGCAATTTAGCATTGCTATAGCTTACCCACTGACCAGTCCAAACTAAGGGGAGATTTATTACACCAGGAGTACTATGTATGGGGTGAGCGAGATAGGCAGTACTGGAGTGTGCGTTGTGCAGCGCCATTTCACAGCCACTGGTGTAACATACTACCTTTATCACAAGGAGGTGCAAGACTTCTGATGGTTACCTAAAATTAGACTCGCCTTGAAGTTGGGGAGATTCAACATTGGCAAACCCCTCATGGGTTAAATGAACACATTGTGTCAAATGACTAATGCCACTGTATGCTGCAGCTACACATATTGGCAGATTTTAGACTCCTGGAAACTACAGCGGACATGTGAATATAATTAGCATTCAGGAAACTCTCTTGGGCCAATAGACTCCGACATCTTGGAGTTACACTGAACAGCATGGTACAGTGCTACATACTAGTGAAAAACAAATTGCACCAATATAAGAGCCAGCCTTCTGACTGCCACAAGCCCAGTCTTAAAGTTTTCATGGTCACAATATAACCCACTACAGTAGACAGAACAACAACGAGGCAACAGAACTAGAGTCTGAAGCACAAAAATTTGGATGACATTCACAGACCGTTAACGAAGTCTTTTCACATTAAATCACAAACAACTTAAATAAATAGAACCCATGCTCAGACAGTTAAAATATCCTTAACACACAGTGACACACAACTAACCTGTTATAAATGTAATTAACAACAAAATCTAAGATTGGTTTCTTTGAATTTATTTGGATAGCCATGGCAACATTATTTAGATCATCCTTTTAAGGAGGTTGTTAACCTTGTCTTCTCGGTTGCCATAGTCACCACCATCGACGAAGTGGTTGTTCTTTTTTCTCCAACCACCAGTTGGGGTGTTAAGCTTGAACGGCCACAAGAAGTTAGAAGCCTCCTTGAAGTGGGGTCCGCATGTGTACAGTTCATGTATCAAGTCCTCCATACAGATGATGTTGTGTTTTCCTGAAATTCAATGAGAACACATTCACTATAAAATATATTTGTTGCACATGTGCACATCAATTCAAGACTCGCATGCAAGTACAAGTTATAAACAACAACTAAATAACAAAGAGGTAGGACAATGGAGTGTGTGTGTGTGATTAGGGCTTTACGTCCTGTATTTTTGCACCAGTTGGGCTAATTAGGACAGGCAGAGACCATACCATGGCAATGAGACGAATGAGGAAACAGCCATCCAACTTAGGCTCGACCGGGAATCGAACCCGGGACCCAGCAGTTGGAAGCCCAGAGCGCTAAGGACAATGGAGTACCACAACCAAATCATTCATAATTTATACAAGGGGGCACCCGCCTTAATGTAAAATTGTTTTTACTATAATGCTCATTTTACATGTAAATTGCAAATAAATGTATCGGAATATGAAAATCAGCTAATCATTTCCTACATGAACTTCTGCAAGTCAGGCACAGCACCAGTGTTCAGACAGTGTTAGATGCAAAGGATATGAGAGGGGATACTTTAATTAGTACATAGGCCTAAAATGCACCGAGATACATATGACACCAGTTTTACAAGCCCTACTTCACAAAATCATTTAAACCAGGACTGATTTGTTCATTCTTTAAATGAATGAAACTCTATTAATAGTATCAAGTAAACATAGCAACGAAGAATTTGGGATTAAATATTTGTAGAGTTTTACCTAGGTTCTCCTCGATAATAGCGTTGTCAGTCAAGGGAATTCGCTTGTGGTTAACTTTGCCAAATCCACGTTTGTAGACAAGCTCCTTGACAGCCTTCAAGTTGGGGAATCTGAAATATTGAAAGGAAAATTTTAAGCTCGGAAAATAAAAAGAGGGGCACAAAATACAAGTAAATGATTCAACAGTAAGAGTCATACAACAATAGCAACCTATAGAAAACATACAAAAAATAATAATAATGAAGTTTCTGCAAAATTGTAGGTCAACATACACAGGCATACTGATCTTACAAGTTTGCAAGCATATTTGGTGGTCTGCGCCATTTAGGTTGTTTCGGGCAACCGGTAAATTATCAAAATGATGCAACAAGTTGCCGCCTGAGTCTATATTAGGATCGATAATATATGTCCACTTTTTTCTTCTTTATATTTTGCCATATTTGGCATGGAGCAGCACAAAATAGACAGAAATGTTCGACTTTTTGCTAACATTCATATCTTTTTTTTTGCTTCTCCGTGACATATATGTAAAAATGAGACCAAAAATCAAGTGGACATTTTGTTTGGATTATACATATATACATACATACATACATACATATGCATACATATATACATACATACGCATACAAAACACATTGAGATCTGGGGAACTGACAGCTAACTACAATGATGGATGTACTTACCCCCAAGTGATGTAAGGCTCAGCAATTCTCAACATGTGGATGGTGGCCTTGTTCAATTTGATGAAGACACCATTGTTGATCTGTCGCAGACGGAACAGCTGCATGACCTTGCGAGGACGAGGGTGGATGCCGTTGATACTGAAATATAGATATTACTTCGTCATGACCAGGAAAACATAGCAGAGATGATAGCATTAATGTACATTAAACAACATATAACATAACTAGAGACTTGCGGCACTAAATCCAGAAAAATTTATCAACTATGTGGAAATACCAAAAACGATTTAACATATATTCTATCTATTTCCACATAAACGGGGAGAAAAAGTAACAGAGGGCGCTGCCACCATAGCACATTAAAGACAATAGGATTATGTCACCTCATAATTGTTACATGGATGACATCACGGTATATATGACGTCATCAAACAATCAGTACTGATCTGCTACGGTCGCAGTGACCTCTGGTGGTACTTCTCCCCATTGGCAGCTTTATGTTACACCCGTGTTCACAAGTACTGTATGTTTTATATGTTTTGTCATCGTCACATACTGCTTTCTATATATATCATAGAGTTCCCACAGAAATCATGAAATTAAATTCCATGACCATTCACAAAATTTCCCTGACTTTCTTTCGATAAATCTGCACAACAAAGTCAACAATTGCAAATTATAACGGCCTACAAAACACCCCTTACAGCCTTCCTCAACACCCTTTTTTTATTGCAGACAATGGCCTTTTTTTTTTTGTCTTTCTAAAATTCCATGACCTACTTAAAATTTCTATAAATCCAAGACAACCAAATAATTGACATCTAAAAAAAGGACAATAAAATCAAAGATTTAAATGATATTTCAGGGGCCTTAAAATTATATAATATACATACCCTCTGAGTCTCATAACAAAAGCAACTTTGGCTTCAGGGGCAACGTAGAAGTTTCCATGCTTGCGAGCTTGTCTCTTCAAGCGGACCATGTCACGTTCCTGCACCCTGTACTCCTTGACATATTTCTCGGCCCTCTTGAAGATATCTTTGCGGGTGGCCTTGTGTTTCTGAAAATCAAAAACATACCACAATGTCAGGCACAGAAATTGACAGAATCATTGTGTTTGAAATGGAATACAATATTCAACTTCTGGCTACGAGAAAATTTAGTACTTAATAATAAGAATACAATCACAGCTCTACTAAATTTCCACTCAATATTACAAAAAAAATCCAGATCAATATTCGCTGTTTCAATAAAAAAGTTCCCCTAAAATTGTAAGCATGTTAACGTTACTAATTCACAATTAAGAATATAAAATTGAGAAATGGCCTTTCAAAAACAGAATTCAGGTACCAGAATCTGACCAGCAAGAATTTTGCACACTGACTGCAACTGTATTAATTCTTTTCAAATTTCAATGAATATGTTCATCCGATATTACACATTTATATGATGCAACATTACATTTATATGGTTTTTCGTCAATGCTAAGAATTTAGCAGTTTTGTCCTGCAAGAGTGGGCATGGGGATACAACTTGAGAGCATCCATTCAAATCAAGCGAAATATTACCTCAAACACAAACCATGAAAGAGCTGGCTGACTGATCATAGAATGATTAGAATCAGTTGCTGAAACTTGATATACTGCTGAATTTTTTAAAGCAAGTTACCATGGTTACCATCATCATTTACCTGTTTTTCGAGAACAGCAGCCTTGGCCCTCCTGGCGCGACTTTCGGCGACCTTCTTCCTTTTCTTCAACAAGGTCTCAGGGACCGTGGGTCGTTTCTTCTTCTGGCTATAAAGAAAAAGTTCAAGATTAGTAATCATATATCATTACCATCACAGGGCTCAACATAAACTTTTCCATCTACTTGTCCCTCGGACAAGTAACTTTGGGGTTTAACTTGTCCCCCTGAGAATCTTACTTGTCCTGATTGAGACGATACGTATTGCCAATACATTTGAGTTATCTATTTATATAATGTATTGAAGTATAATATATCTTCCTGAATAAGTAATTTGTTTAGAATTTTGGTATGGACATGAAGAAATTATAATTTATAAGCGTATTATCATATATCTCTCCAGTTTCTGAATTTATACATATCTTTCTTGGGGCAATTTGTTTCTGATGGATACATTATATATCTTGCTGACATAAATCATAATAACAACTGACCAAGGTTGCTTTTTCTACTCTCAGTTTATGCGCATCAAGCAGAATGTCTTCAATAAAGTAACACTAAATGTGTACAGTACTAGAAACCATTCAATTCCTAACCAACTTTGATTGAGTACCATGTCTTTTATCCTGGAAGTGGACTCATGTTAAATTGCAATTAACCATTGACACTTGCAGTGAAGTTCAATCAACTCATATCCATTATAATTCTGTCACAAAATAGTACACCTGCTATTTGCTAATAGTAATACTGTCAGATTTTCAACTTTTGGGATCAGTCACTCAGTCCATGCTACACATTCTAAGAGTGCATTTTCAAAAGCCTCATTTGTTATCCAAGAAGTCAATGTAATGATATACAAATAAATTAAAAAAGAATTAACGATCGGTCACAAGTTAATTTTATACTGCCAATGTATGAGCAACATGAACTTTTCATTTGACTCGTTCCTAGTAAAAAATGTTTGGCAGTGCTGTCAAATCAAATTTTGACCTCACAAGTTTATCAGGCAAAACTGACATATTTAAATTGCTGCACAGAAACCTATTCAGTTCGTTAACTTTAAAATCAGGCTCTATATGCGAGACATTATTTGCAGTCAATTCACTTCTTGACCCACAACACGCTGGTTCATCACATATGAATCGGGGCCATATAGACTAACATTTCCGTGACCAATTTTTACAATTTCACTCATAATCGAGCCGAAATACCACATGACAACAATAGATATGCCTATAATCTTGCAGTGTGGGTATGTTTCGACTCAGTTAAATACCCCTAAACCATCAGATTATTGAGGATTGTGAATGATAAGCAAAGCAACGAACCTATCCGCCATGTTGTCCAAGGGAAAGAGGTCGAGATGTTTACTTCCTAGGTCACTACGCCTGCGCAGTCCGAAACTCGCGTGGTTCCGGTTTACTTACACAACAACTGTCAAATTCCACAAACACAACTGATTATCTTTAGTCTGAGAGGTTTTACGGTCAGACACGCAACGAAACAAGTGCAACACTTTACACTTGAGTTGCAACTGAAGGTAAGCTTGAAGTTGGAACCAGCTATGAGGGAAGCTAAAATTCTTATACTGCGCCTGCGGTATATATAATTTTATTGACAGGATATTATCATCATTGACATTGATATAACATACAATAATACAGTACTTTTACAGTAATAAGATAATAATGCTAAAAATGTTAAGCTAACAGTCTATATTAATGTTGTAACTATGTATACTAAGAGTAAGAGCTAGCTACCATTACCAAGTTATAGTCAAAATTTTAACTGCAAAGTGGGTGTGAACATTTTCATTAATTGACAGGTGAAAAACATACACCTGGTATTGATGCAATTTGTGTGTGTGCTCTATTTGTCATTGTGCTGAGCATTTAGATATGTTGCATTTACAGCCAGTGACAATGTGTAAAGTAAGATATCTGATGATTCAGTAGCCCATGGTAGCCATACATGTGTCATCAATTAATACAAACCTCACAAAATCAGTGCCTTTTTGTTCTAGTTTGCTAATTGCACTTCACAACTAAGGTAGGCCAAAAGAGTGCTTGATCTTAATCAGCTCACCTATTCCTCAGTTTCCATAATTGCAATTAGGAAAATCATGGACATCTTGAATTGTCTAGGAGCCATGTGGGCCCACAGGCCTAACTTGCTCGCATGGGCGAGTAGATAATTGTTCATATATATACTCATTACTCATATTCCTTATATATATTTAGATAAATTAGGGTAAATCGTTTCACATGTAATACAACTGTTTTGACTTTTTTATTCAGCTTGAAGGCCTAGATGTCAGAAAATCACTTTAAGTTCTACAAAAAGAAAATTACAACAAGGCTTTAACTGAAATATTATTTATGATGGCCGATGCCAATGAAAACCTCGGTGAAGCTATCAGAGAATTTCTGATGACGCTATTAGCTTTTGTATTGGCTGTCCTTCGGGGCATGTGGAGGGCGGTAGGTTGGGTCCCACAGAAGTCAATTTTAGGAGAGATTATTCTCGTGACCGGAGCAGGCAGTGGAATAGGACGTTTGCTCGCACTTGAATTGTCAAGGAGAGGTGCAATAATTGTTGGTTGGGACGTCAATACTGCAGGAAATGAAGAAACTGCCAATATGATAAAATCGAGGGGAGGAAGGGCGCACGCTTACACTGTTGATGTAAGGTATGTGAACTATGATACTGCCTGCCACAATTTTTAAGGTTTATTTAGGACATTTTTAACAATGAAAATTGTACCACATTAAGCTCTTTTAGTTTCATTTTTTGACTTTGGTGCAAAGGACATCAGCTTATCAGAACGGTCTTAGAACTATAGTTACTAAGGTTACTGAGTTTGATGATCATTTTGATAATCTTTTGTTTATGATAAGTTTTTCTCAAAGGTACCCGACAGATATAACAATAGTTATCATATATTTATGTCAGCGATTTTCATCTTAGATTAATATGTGGTATGATAACAAAACAGCCATGGTGAAGAAACTGATAAGATGTGATTATGTGATTAGACTTTCGCTAAATAGCGTAATCTCAATCTTTGTAAAATTCTTGAAGCATTTTTCTGCTATTCTTGCAACAAATTGATGTTGATGAAACAGAGCAACACTGTCTGGTCTTCATCAAAGATTATATTTCTCTCTTGAGTTGCATAAAATGATTTTGTTCATACCTTATTTCACTGAATTATTTGTTATGCCACACACTTTGGATCCTCTTTGGGCTGTTCTATTTCAAAAGGGGGGGGGGGAATTTCAGGTTTTTGACAGACCCCACCCCCGCTTTTTTCTACATTTTAAGAAATTAAGAAATACTGGTCAACCACCCCCCCCCCCCATATCAGTATTCCCCAGACCCCCCCTCCCGATATCTATATGTCCGCCCCCCCCCCCCTCTAATGTTTAATGGGTTGGTCAGTCGGTCAAAAATTAAAAAATTTCATTATATATATATATATATATATAATGTATATATATATTTATATTTATAATATTGGGACATGATATTTAATTTTCCTGTCAGCACATTCCTCCGAGAAGTTAAAAATTAGATAAGTCTCGCCTTGACTTGAAATATAACAGTATCTGTTGTACCCTTGCTCAGGATGACCAGAACTGAGATATGCACGTCTGACATGACCGTGACAGTGTATTGCAGTCTTTTCATGTTAAACGAAAGATAAATGCCTTTTTTCAGCTCAAAAGAAAATGTGTACAAGGCTGCGGAGAAGGTTAAATCAGAAGTAGGCACAGTCGCTATTCTTATAAACAATGCTGGAATTGTCGTCGGGAAGAAAGTCCTTGATATTCCAGATGATATGGTCATCAAGACTTTTGAAGTTAATGCCATTTCACATTTTTGGGTAAGTTCTGTTTTTTGTTATTTTTTTTTTAAACAAAGAAATCTTTCTGATTATTGCATTTAATGTTATAACTAATTTTTAGTAGAATTACAAATGCATTTTTAATACCTGAGTAATTCAATAAACAGCCATGTATTTTTAGAATAATTAAAATAACTAAAGTAATATATATGTAGGCCTATACATAAATGGGGAGGAAAAGTACCAACAGAGATCACTGTCCCTGTGGCAGATAGTCAGATACATATTGTTTAACGACGTCATCTATATTGTGACGTCATCCATGTAACAAAGGTGGAGTAATGCCATCTTATTTGTCTTTTTACTTGCTGTGGTGGTAGCGCCCTCTGTAGGCTCTGTTACTTTTTCTCCCCATGGATTACATTTATGATAATTTGCTCAGCTGGCTGTTACTTATCATTGCTTATGGCATTTATTTTGATGTTAATCTTTAATTTTATTTACCCTACTTAAAACCTTGTAATACAGGTTACCTTATACCCTGAAAATTACGAAATTATAATTATTTTACAGACTGTTAAAGCATTCTTGCCAGACATGATAGCTGCCAACCATGGTCATGTTGTAGCAATATCCAGTGTATTAGGCACAGAAGCTTTGGCAGGCACCAGCGACTATGCCGCGAGTAAAGCGGCAGTTCTACGTCTCATGGAGGGATTAGTTCAGGAGTTGAATCTCATTAATGCAGAAAATGTACATTGCACAACTGTGGTACCCTACCTCATACAGACAGGGCTGTTCAAAGGAGCCAAAATACGGTTAGGCGATTAACAGGCATAGATGTTATATTTTAGTGGTGATCAGTGTGGTGATTTGTAGAGTTGTTTCTAATAGGATAATGGTAATAATCCATCCCTGATGTTGTCTACATAAATTTAACCATGTTGTTGAAAATAGATATTGCCAGTTTAATCATGAATGTAGTGTGGTAATTGGAAAGAATGAAAATGCAATGCTGCATACTATAGGTCTCAGCACTGACTTTTACATTATAATTTTCTGCACAGTGTGACATACACGTGTCCAAATATATTAATATAGATTTAGATTAGATCAATTTTTGGTGCCTATGAATTACATACCAAACGGTTCATTGATATTATTGGTCTAATCAGTAGTGTTATCCTAAGTGTTTCAATTTCGACCATCTTTCTTAAGCAAGGACGCCATCTCGCCTAGCACTGCGCTCTGCGAAGTTAGCTGACTCGCTTAAGGAAGATGAATTTCGACTAGATTTAGAAACTGATTTTATATCTTACAATGTTTAATAGGTATCAGGTACTGTGTTCTGTGATTATAAGAATTACCAAGGGGTGGTGTACAAGCCAAATTAGTGCAGCATGACTCATGGAAATCTGATGACTGTCTTAGTTTATTATGATCTCCAGACAATTGTATACATTGCAGATGAGAACCATCATCCTTTTATGAAACCACATTATATTGTGGCCTGCTAGGATGAAAAGAAAACACTTTCAATACCAGAACAAAGAAGAAAGTGTTAACAAAAAAAAAAGTTAACATTCATAATTAATTTAATCAATCATTGACAATCAACTTTTTTTTCTCAAAATCAGTGTGTGAAACACCAACCCCCCCCCCCCCCCCCTCTGTTTCTATAATGAAGTAAATTTAGGATACCTATCATCCCATTATTTTTAAGACCATTGGCTCCTTTTTTCGCAAAATGCTCAAGAAGCAAAGTCATATATATTGTGAACATTCCAGTAAAAAATTCATCCTAAATATTTTTCAGACCACTCGTTCCTTTCTTCCCGAAATGCTAAAGAAAAACCATGGCCACATCGTTAACATAGCCAGCGTAGCAGGAGTGGTGGGGTGCAACAGACTCTCCGACTATTGCGCTTCTAAATTTGCGGATGTTGGGTTTACCGAGACTCTAGATATGGAGATTGTGGGGTCTGGTTGCACTGACGTTCATACGACTCTCATTTGTCCCTATTTTATTGGGACGGGGATGTTCGAAGGGTGTCAAACAAGGTTAGATACTAAACCTGCTAATATATTATTTATCAATTTACGCACTAAGAGAATAATAATATATAATGTAGTGTATGAAATTACTATAGCTGTTCCATTTAAATAAAGGGGGGGGGAGTGGACAGAAAATGTTCAGACCCCCCCCCCCCACCTCTCCTTTTTCCTACATTAAGATATTAAGAAAATACCGGTCAACCATCCCCCTCCCCCCTCTTTTTCTCTTTTTGGAGAACCTCATACGTCTTAGATTTGCATTTATTTGTATGTGCAGCTGTACTGGTTAATTTCGAAGCACTTAATATGTTCTGCACAAAAATGTTGTAACTTTGGAAGTGGTGTTAATTTTTTTTTGTCTCCACAAACCTGTAATTTGCGAGAGAACTTTGTCTTTTTAGAAACAGTTGTAATGTTGATGTTATGTAAATGGAAATATACACAATATGCATCGTTTTATTAATTCAACGAGACCTATTGTATTGTGCGTTGGTAATATATATATGAAGTATTTTTTAAAATTCAGATTTCCGTGGTTACTGCCTGTACTTGAACCAGATTGGGTGGCGAAGAGAATTGTGAAAGCCATCCTGACCAATCAGAAACAGCTGTTCTTGCCAAAAATCATGTACATTCTCAATATTATCAAAAGGTAGCTAAAACTATATACTTTGCTTTGGTCATTCCCAACATATTTTAAGTGACACTTTTTACTTCTCAACATTTCAAATGTGTGTGAATAAATCTTTTACCATGCTATTTTTCAGGAGTATGAATACTCATCCATAATTATACAAATTTTTTCTGTCCATTTATTACCACAATATTTATTTCACATTTTATGAATATTTTCCTTCTTTTTCATAACTCGTAATCACAATTATATATTTCTCACTCTTTATAAATATTTTCCTTCGTTTTCTATTTGTTAACTTGTACAGGTTTATTTTGATTTGTGTAGGTTTTTAAATCAAACTTTGGAAATTCCATCCACCAGACTTAAAAAATTTTGTAATCTGTGTTAATGAGTAATTGTAAACTGTATTTTCTTGATTAGAAGCCGGGTCTATAAAAGAGGCCGGTCTCCAATAGAGGGTCTCCCATAGAGGCCGGTCAAGCCTTTAAAATAATAAACGCTGGTCTTGAATAAAGGTTAATTAGGCCGTGGGTTGATTGGGATCACTGAGGAAACTCTATAGCATCCCTTTGTATGCAGTAAGCGGTGAACTGGGCCTCGGCCCTGCTTGTTTTCTAGATGCCGGTCTTAAATAAACGTCGGTCTCGATTATACCCTGGGCTAAAATCGGCCTTAAAAAAATAGAGGCCCCGGCTTCTAATTGAGAAAATACAGTATGTGATTACGTACATATTATTTATTTGTATTTGGTTCACATTTCAGCATTCTTCCTGTTGATGCAGTTCTTATTCTACACAAATACATGGGGGCCACTAACTTCATGGACAACTTTATTGGTCGTCAACAAAAGAAGCTAAAATAATGATCCAAATGTGATATTTATATGATCAGTATTCAGCTGCAAATTTACTGTATGCTGGGAACTCTATGGCTTTACTGTGTTAACTGAAGCATTTAATTTTTTTTTTAATTGATTATTACGCATTTACGCATGTATTGAAAATGCTGTGTATGTTTATTGATATAAATGATATAGCATTCCTGGTAGTAGTTTTGTAACACAGTTATAATTAAAGAAATAAAAATGATATGAACAACAGCTACACTTATTTTTTAATATCTTTAGATAAACAACAGCAAAGTGCTGCGAAGTGTAAATTATATATATAAGCTAATGCTAATGGAAATAGCGAACAAATTAGTACGTAACAACAGTGGGTGCTGTGGCCAAGTGAATGGAGCAACAAACTCGTACGCACATATGGTTGTGAGTTCAAACCCAAGCATGATCTGGAGGAACAGAACAGATCCTCCTTTAACCATTGTTTCACTGTAAATGGGGAGGTTGGCTATAGGCGCCTATTAGGAGATGACAATGGATTGCCTAGTGTGGCTCCATGTGAGGCGACAGCTGTATGCTCCCGAGGGAGTTGAGAAAGATACAGTTTGAGTGAACAAGTCTGCCGACAAAATGTAATGTGTGAAGTTGGATGAGAGCCCTGTTTTGTAAAACTATACATCAGTGTTTGGTGGAGTCTTTTACTTGCCTCAGTATAGACACTGAGTACAATGCACCTCCAATAGTGGATTTTCACGGAAGGTTCGCTGTGTTTCCACCAGGTGGCTAAAACATAATACTGAAATTCTATTGGCTGAAAAAGTTCCCGCCCTTGACTGTGATTGGCTGAAGCAAAGTGCATCCAAGCAGCAGTATTTTTAGTGCATTTTAATGTATATTTGACACTTATTCATTAAGTTGATTTTTGTTATTTTTCTGAGAAAGTTATATTTATGGAATCAGTTAGTTATTACCTACTGTGTCTGAAAAGCAAAATCAGTAATAAGAGGAGAGGAAAGACTTACGTCATAGTGAATTCAGGGCTGTTCAGTGAAAAGACTCTATTTAATGTCTCATACGATCGACATCCAGCTAGGAAGTAGCTCTTGAAGAGTGCCCGGCCTGGGGATCAAACCCGGGACCTTCAGCAGAGCTGGCCAATATGGAATTGGCAAAGTGGCCTTAACCATTAGGCCACCCAGCCACTCATAATCAAGAGGTATAGAGCTCTATGTGGGATTATTCCCTTGCCACAGCTTAGACACTGTCCATATCACAAATCCATGTCTTATGTCAATGCAGGGCTCGACACTAATAAGGATTTTGACCTGCCTGTCCATGGGACAGGTAGTTATTATATTTTACCAGTCCCACCAGCTATGATACCTGTCCAGATATTTTGCAGTACTTAGAAATTAAACATGTATACGTAAATAAAATTGACTAATGCCTGTAAAACTGGTTTATCAACTGACTACATTTCAGTTGATTTTGCCTTCTCAGATACTTCCAGTTTAAATTCTATGGCTTTTTTTTTCTTGTAATTAGATTTGCTCAAATATCTATTGATGAATGTCCTTATGAGAGAATAAATTTTAGTGACATACAGAAGTCGCAAAAGAAATGTGTGTCAAACACATGATCAATAGATTTTATAGGTAATTCTTTAATTTTAAGTATTTTATTTTTGGTGCTTATTTGTCTCTCTAACTTGGTCATTCTTATAAGCAGCCAAAGTGTAATAGATATGGCATAAATTGCATTGCTGAATTTTACACCAAAATTAAAGTCGTTAATGTCCGAATTTATGATTTCAATTGGCTCTCCTACTGCCCCAGTGCTTGTTCAAACTGGCTTCCTAACTGCAATAAAGAAATGTTCCTACCTGTCCCATTGGACAGGTCAGGTGATGGTGCTGGCTGTCCAACAGGCATTTTTACCTGTCCAGGACAGTCGGACAGGCGTTAATGTCGAGCCCTCTGCCAATGACATCCAAGATTTAGTTAATGATGAGCACTAGCCTGCTGGGCCTTGATTCAAACCCAGAATCTTCCATGGAGCTTGCCATGCAAGAACATCAGTTGTTTTATATTTCAGTTGTTTTATATTTAATAAGCTGTCATATACAAGTTCGCTTTATCGAACACGGAATGGCTGTGCACTGTGTGTCAAATTTGCACATTAAAAAAATGATATAAATCTACACTGCCTTCTTGTCTCATGATATTTTTCATACATACCCACTTTTGCACAACAATTTAGTTTTAATTTACAATAAATAATATAAATATTAGTTTTTCATGCCATCAAAAACTCAATATGTAAAAAAACCCAGTGATGACATCACAATACTGAACAATGGTGATGATGTCATTCCCATTGTGTTTCCAATGTTTTGTTCTGGATTTTCTCTAAATGTATCATTTATTTTTAATTAATGTCTTAAACTTTAAACGTGTGGCTTTAAATAGATTGCATTGTCATTTCGAATTTTACACTTGTTATTAAATTGCATTCGTAGAAATTATAAATTTGCATTATATTAATGTACTCAAAGTTTCGGTACACAGTATATGAATAAAGGAACAAACAATCAAAATACATATTATTTTAAAAAATATAAAATATATTTATATAGTCATCAAGAAACATTCAAATACAATCAGATTTGATAGATATGACAGGTTTGACAACTGTAGTTGTCCCAACATGTAAAATTTCATGTCAGATAAATTTTGAGTCTGAAGAATTAGTGAAACTAAGGACAAATTTATTTTTAAAAAGTATCTAAAAATATACAAGATTAGGAAGGCCCTTCTAAGACAGCCATGCTGTCACTGACAAAGGGCCGCCCTTACAACAGTGTATACAATAAATCAATTAGAATTTAATTTAACTTAAAACTAAAAACTCAGTCAGACACTTTATGCACAAAAGTATGCATCCCATAATTTTTGGAATAAAAGGTCTTAAATATAGGCCGGGACTGGTGTAGTTGTGTAACCTTTAAAATAGAAATCTTAAGTTAAAATTTCAAACAACAGATATAGTCTTGTTCAGATAAAAGACATGTTATTAACATAAACAATATTCTTGAAAACTAAAACTAATAGTTCATGGGAATTAATGCAAATTTTTCAATTGCATATTGTTTTGTAAAATATTTCACAGATCTTGCAGACTCCATAAATAAGGTTCAGAATAACAAAACAAAAGCAAGAGTACAATCACGATATAAAATTAAACAATATTATTAAAAATAAATTACAGCAAAAGCAATAAATATGACATAAATTAAATCTTGGACGGAATGCATGAGGTCAGGAATCAGGACGGTAAATTCTTCAATGTACATCACAGATTCAAAAATGATGATTAGATTCACTCAAAGTAAGATTACATGTACATCATAATTGATTAATTACATGATTTCAGCCATACTGGACATGCCTATTAAAATTTATAACATGTAACCATTAGGTTCAATCACAGGCCCCTGACCGCTGCTCTGTGTTTCACCATACATGATAAATAACAGCGACCAAGCGGCGATCAGAGGCTCGTGATTCAATATTACCATGACACCAAACTATGATAAATCGGAAACTGACACCATGGGTCATTACATAGAAGTGAGTAAGACGGTTGATGGCAATATACATTTTTAGACATTAATTTCTTAAACTGTACATGATTTGGTTAAATGTTATGGTGATTATCTGAGTTCCCTTTGGTTTAACCCACAGAATACATACCCAGAGGCGCCACGGAACTAATGTGAGCCTATTCAGGGTTTAACAGTTTCATATGCCAGAAATATACAAAAGATTTGTCGGTGTTTCATTAGAATACACAAAAGATATTAAACATAATCTTTAAACTTATTTGTGGTTCAGAGTTAGTGTTTCACATAATAAATAATTTAGGCTCGCAAAAATATGACACAATAATAAAAAACTATCACAATGACATCACTTGTTATTGTTATAATTATGACGTCACTATCTTAACGGACGTCACCCACTAACCCTGTCCAATCTGTGTATATTTAATCTGTGGTTTAACCAATAAGATACTCTGACATCTACTGAAAGTATATACATGTAAATATCCATGAGACGCATAAACGGGCAATTTGGCAGAAAACTTTTGTCTTCTGTAGGGGTCACTGAATTTTTAGTCCAATAGAATCACAGAAAACATTAAGTATCTGAATCGTAGTCAGCATTTGGAATGTTCCATGGATTACTCGAGAAAAGATCATCACCTGTAAATTGTTTTAAAAAAAATTTATTACCACCAAAATACAAATTTGCAAAGCAGACATGATGAAAAAAGGGCTGCGTTATATAAATCAATCAAATTCTACTTAAACATTTCATGCCTACATATATATAGGGAGAGACCTGTGATGGCTCCTGTACCATGTGTAATTTATTGATTAACATTAAAAAAAATACAAAACTTGAATAGGGTAATTCTGTATTCATAGTATATTTGATAAAATATGATTTTTAAAAAAAATAATTTTGTTACCCAAAAAAAAAAAACCGATAGATATGTCTCTCAGGAAAAATGTTATAATATTGCATTCATGATCGAAGCCTTCGATGCCAAATTGGTGTCTGGCTCCTATTGTATCTCCATTTTTTTTTTTTTTATTCTTAAAAAACTTAAACTTGATATTGTAAGTCCCATTACCAAAAGTTAAGAGTACCTGTATGTCCATTTGACCTATGTGTGTCCATATCATGAGGTCTACCTGCAGGTTGGCTGGTTTGGTGCAACCTCATTTTCTGCGCATTACTCGAAACAGGATGGACAGCTTTCATGGGACCTGGACGTTTGACAGTGGAATTCACTGGTGCTGGACTACCTTCGG
The DNA here is from genome assembly GCA_932294295.1 of Alitta virens. Lineage (NCBI taxonomy): Eukaryota > Metazoa > Annelida > Polychaeta > Phyllodocida > Nereididae > Alitta > Alitta virens. The sequence goes on along the minus strand of OW028583.1, from coordinate 29,034,249 downwards.
TATGTAATGTCACTTTCGCCCAGTCTGGTCGATTACTTATGCCAAGGTTTGCAATTTGAGGAGAAGACTGGGACCTCTGGAGGAGAGTGAGAAAAAAAAATCAATAACATCTAAATGAACTAATAAAAAAATGTCATAGCTGTCTGTCAGTTACTAATTGGTGAATACAACAGAAAAGGTACTTAGAAATACTGACAAACAATATTAAATAAGTTGTTAAATATACTTTCTGAAGATTAGCATCCATCAGCAATGTTATGGCTAACAGGAAGTTGCAGGCGTTAATAATGACGTCCACCCTCGGATCCAAAACATTCCGAAAGACACAAATGATAGATATGTCCGCCATCTACAATGTTTCTCTGTTAGAATGTTTTGGATATGCCCCTGGCCGTCATTCTTAATGCCTACAACTGGCTGTGAGCAGCAACTTTGCAGATGGGTGCTGTTGAGTAGTAACCACACTTTTCAAAGACACATTGAAATACTTAAGATGTGACATTCCCGACAATTAGGCTATGATATTGTAAAATATTCAGAAGGTATAAATCACTGATCTAAATGAATCTGGTGTATAGTACAATATCCGACACAAAAGTTTTGGCTGTCAATTGACTTGCCGACGTAATAACGATGGCCAGGGATGGATTTAAAACCTTCTGATAGACAAAAAACGGTATATATGTCCCTCATCTACAGGTTTTCCGTGTCAGAATGCTTTGGATTTGCCCCTGGCTGGCGTTATTAAGGCCGGTAAGTGTATTGACAGCCACAATTTTTGTGTCGGATATTGTAATCCACACTCAAGATAGTCAAGAATATTGATTAATAAACATGTGAAGTCATTGTGAGAAATGACGAATAGTTTATTCTGATGAAGTTCAGTACTTACAGGCACAGAAGACGAGCGTTTTGCAGCGCCACTGTTAACTTTCGTTGTCGCTGTTTTGAGGAGACTTTCAGACTCTTTGCCGTAAACTCCTTTTTTCCGTCTGTAAAAAAAATATTTATCACATTATTTCAATTTTTTTCAAATTATCAGTTATTGTCAAGATTATTTAAGATGAGCACATTCGACCAAAGCACAGAAAAAATGTTTTTGCTGTGTTTAAACAGACAAGATCCAAGCAATTTGAAAATTATTTTTTTTTAGTAAATTTACGTGATGAACATGACACTAATTGTGATGAGAAAAACAACATATTTTATAACTGCCAATAACAGTCTCATTATGCAATTCAAGAAGAGCTGATTTTGACTGACACCCAAATTCAAGAGATTATGCAAGAAAAGTTACTCTTCTTGCATAAAACATCTGTATCATGAGTTTTGATACAGTTTTAAAATCCCCTCCCCGGGTACACCTCTGGTTCAAACTCTTCTTTTTGGCTATGAAACAAGTGCAAGTTAACATTTGATTTGGCCATTCTTAAAAATATTCCTGTAGCGGGTTATGTGACCGTATAGAAGATATCAGTGAGGAATGCGGATGGCAAATTTTTTCCTTTTCCTCTTTTAAAAAAAATTAATCTCCATTTTTTTAAGTCCTCAAACTCTTCTTGCTGCAGCGTTGGATATTGGTAAAATAATCTTCTGAGGTAAAAAAAAAAAACCTACCTGATTGGTTTTTCAAGTGTCATGTAACCCATCAGAAATATTTTTAAGGCTGGCCTTATCAATTGTAACTTTACTCACAGTCGGTTTATTTTGTCCACTTCATCTTCATTCGCCAAATAGTTATTTCGCCAAATATCCTTTGGTATCGGATCTGACCCTCTCCATGGGGGTAGTTGCTTATTCGCCGATCCTGGTCGAGGCGTTCTGCGATTACTTCTTGCACTATGTCGGCCATCTTGTGTCACGTCAACCAGATCTGACAACTTGACGTCCTAAACAATGGCAAAGTGACTTTTGATTACAGTTATTAGGCCTATATACAACTTTAATATGTCTCTGATTCTACAGTTATTAAGTTGTGTGTTAATCAATCAGTCAACTGATCATCTAGTCAGTCAAGTAGTCAATCAGTCAGTCAATCAATCAATAAATCAATCAGTCAGGGTCAATCAGTCAGTTAACCAGTCAGTTGATTTATATACACTATTCACGCTTATCTATGTGCAATAATGCATGCTAATCACGTAATCAGCCGGTCAGTCAGTTAATCATTCAATCAATTAATAAATCATGCAATCAATCAATCAGTCAGTCAATCAATCAACACATTAATTTCAATCAATGTGTCAAATTTAGAGTGACAAAATCATAATAATTATTGTGCCTGACTAGATAATTTAATAGAAAGTAATCTTTGCTGACCTTAGGAATATAAGCCCGCAGTTGTGACACATTTTCAATGTATAATCTCTTCCATACTCCCATTTCATACGGACTAGGAGAAAACGGCAACAGCCAGCTGAACCTCACACATTTTGGCATCCACAAATTATCTAGTTCTGTTATTTGTTTCCAGTGCCAGCAAACCTGCAAGAGAAATATAACTGCATGACTAAATTTTGTTGAGTTTCAGATTCTATTTAAACTCCTTTAAACCAATTAAGTTATTAACCATACATCAAGGTAAATCTGATCAATACTCAGGATACAGATAGTTTAAGCAAAATTGGCTAGTAAAAATAACTAATTCTGTCATTTCAGAAAAATGACACATCTTATTTTAAATTAGTAACCACTAAGGATTCAGATTTTTTGCAAAAAAGGCCATTAAAATACCAGTTATTTCAGCCAAATGACATAGCATAAATTTCAGAATAGAACGCAAGATAATATTATCTATTTTTGTCTTGATAAACCAAATAAAGATAAATTTACAAAAAAAAGTATTAAATAATTTCATCAAACAGCTGCTCTATTAATTTTCACCTGTGCACATCTTGACAAGCTTCTTGGATCAAGGAATGAGAAAATATAAACACTGATAACTCGTGGAAGATTCTGAGTGAAGTCTTCGTGATAGACTGGCCTTCTCTGATTGATAAGTTCACCAGCAAATTCTATTTGTTTTAATTTACAAAGAGAAATGATGTCCTGGAGAACCAGTTTTCGTTGTTGGTCTGACCATTTTCCAAACTGAAACAGAAAAACATGATTGGTTATAATTATACACAACAGCATTCTGACATCTGGAAAGATAAAATATTATCATATTGATTATGTCACACAATTTCAAATGTATCACATAAATGTTGCAAGACACATGACAATGGACTATTTCCTTTCCCTGAACATTAATAGACAGAAAACAAAGTAATTTCGAGAAATAAAAAACACTGATACTTACCCAACTGTTAACAAGGGTTCGCCTTTCATCAAACATCTGAAATACAAAATGTCACATGCAACTGAGTTTTGAAAAGTCATCCTTGACACATGGATTAAATTCTAACGAAAGAAACTGAACACATAACCATGATATGTCATACATAACATGCAGCATGATGTATACAAATATCTCTCTTAATTGTATATAATACAATATAGAATTAATATAATTTATGACTGGTATTGGTAATAAGCCAATACCTAATAAATACTTCTAAACTGTGCAAGGGTGTATTGCCAACTATTGGTTTGCATTGCAGCTTTATTGTTTTAGAACTGCTCATGATGTCATGGAACATAGTTAATTGAGTTAATCATTTAATGTCATATACTGAAGCCTTGAGTGAAGGGTCTGCCAGATGCCAAGTCAGCCGAATGAGCAGGCGGCAGACCTGTGCCCCTTAGATGGAGTGTCATCTTCTTGTGGTCAAGCAGGGACAGTTCCACATCACCTCCTCCACAAGAAGATGATATACCATCTAGCCTATTCTAGGTGCCCCTCTTTTACACTTGTTCAAACAAGCCCAGTGTTGTGACAAGCAATGTTTATTTAGCAGTCAACCTAATTACCTTAGTGTTGGCTTCACTGTTCGTCAAGGGAGTCCAAGCACTTTTGATCTGCATCTTATCGGTTTTATTTTTGGCGAACATGTTGAAATGTATACTCTAAAAACCCAACAAACGCAAGAAAAAATTGGGAAAAGTTCCCTGAAGTCCAGTTCGTTTACACCGCCATCTTGGTATCCTAGGAGGCTGCCGGGAAATATTTTGGTAATTATTATAATTTTTATAAAACATTATTATTTAGCAAAACTATATTAATGTTATTCCTTTGATATTTAATGGTGAGATAAATTGTAATTATAGATTTTTCTCTCGACAGTGAATAAGCCATTTAAACCACGTGATCAACTTCATCTGGGTACAGACGAACATGGAAGATTGTTTGTCTGTTTTTCTTTAATGTTTGCCAATAACTTATCTCCTTTTTCCGGCGCCTTTTACCTTCCAAAAATCATAGCTGTCTTCAGGAATCGTATAGGCCGCATATGATTTCTCTAAGGTTTGTATGTGCTGTCGTTTAAGAGAGTTTTTCATGCCGGTTCGAAGCATGCTTTTTTGACATGATCAGCCATATTCGTCTGGCTTGCTAAAAATGTCGTAGAACGATAACCTCGCATGTAATGTGTATTGCCAAATATAGGGGGTTGTGCAGAATGTGTTGCCAACTCTGAAGAGCAGTACTTAGAGCGCTGTGCAATATGTTTATGAACACACTCTGAGGAAATGTCAATGTGACAGTCACACATTGACACAATGCACTGCATGAACATGTCATAGTCTTGATAGACTCTGTTTCCCAGAAAATTATGGGACTGACATTGCACTAGTTGTCCTAGTATGAATGTACCATTTGTAGTTTCATTCTGTCAGACCGTTACTGACATTCATTCAAGTGAGTGAAAGAAGTGACTGACTGCAGATCTACAGTTAGCGACATCGCTATGTGATGACATTACTTGCATGGCTGCACACAAAAGATGAGCAGTTGCTGACTGCTGCTGGCTAGATGTAGTGTATCATCTTCTTCAAGTTCTTGTGTTCAAGAAGATAATACTCCCATCTAACTGCTGGCTACACCAATATTGACTAGAATAACATATCTGTTAACATTTGTATGTTTTATACATAGAACAACTTGTTAAAACAATTTACTATTGAGTGGATAACATATATTTTAAGTATTGACCTATGTCACTTTGGTAACATTAATGATTTATCGCTAATTGTAGTATGTCAACACATAACGGCATTTGGAATTTGTCATCAATAGAACAAGCAACAGTAACAGAGTGCTCGTCAACTAAGTTATGGTTCACATTTGAATTGTCGCCTTTAATATTGTTATATATCCAGGGATGGATCCCTTTCAAACAATCCAAATAAAAAGGATAATTGATGATGTTTCGGACTTGTGTCGTAAAACTTTTTTAAGTCCCTAACTCTCCTGTCAGCCACAGCTGAAGGTCACTGTAGATGTATATATTATTGATGTAAATTATAAATTCCTAGATTACGTCTGTTCTCAGGACATGAATCATAATTTAAGCAGTTGTAACATGGTCACGTTACTCTCCTTATTATACAACAATTTTATGCAATTACTAGACTGTAAAAAAGTTTATACGATTGATGTGCAATATGGACATTTGTAATAAAACTGCCAAAGCCTGCCAAAATATTTTAGACAATCGTAGTGACTTTATATGGCTCTTAATGTATTATTGTTCTATGTAGACTTCATTGTGTTATTACTTGGTTTGTAATTCGTGAAATCAATAGTCTCTTACAACTCTTTTTAAGAGTGGCTTTAACTGTGTACATGTATATTATTTGGATTCTTATTGTCATAAAAGCTGAGACTTTGATAAATGCTAAAACTACTATTGAATTAATGTTTTCCAAAAAAATCCACCTTTAAGTTTTAGTTTGCAAAATCTCTATTTTGGCCTATATTCTGTGGAAAATTGAGTTGTATTATATTATGACAGTCATATCAAATAATATGTTTAATAATGAAAAATTTCCAATTGAACATAACATTTCATTGTAATTTCAGATGGCTCAGGTACTGAAAGGGAATATCGCAGGACGTGCAAACGGCGCGGGCCAAACGCAGGGCATGCCAGTCACCAAACATCATCAACAGCATCAGGGTAACTATGGCAACACTCTCTCTTTAATGGTTAATTAATGTGCGATTGTTGTCGTTACCATTTTAATGTCTCTTGTCTGAGTCGTAGTAGAATGTAAAAATGTGAATTGTCAAATATATATAATAATAAATTGATTTATCCAAGTTCTATGTAGTCAATGAACAGTATTTGTGTTCAATACGCGTAATGATTAACTATGTGTGAAATAAATTTGTTGTCGATATGTATATTTTGTGAGATGTGTGCCACTTGCAATGGACAAAACCCACTCCTAGCTCTGCTTCTTTTTTTTTGTGAGCCACGTTACATGCAGTGTTATAGATATATATTGTTCTGACTTTAAGCTTACTTCTTGTGTTGATCCGTAATTGTTACTTAGTGCATTGATGCAGCATTGTGCATGTTGTACATAACATTTTTTATGTGTACACAGCCTTTTAAGCTTTCACTGTAGTTTAACATGAACTGTGAAGTATTATGGCCATTTCATGTGTGTGGCACACTTGTGTTTGGTGTGTTACTTAATGTGGTTATATCTTTTCTTCTTGGGTGCACAATTTTTGTGGGGGGACAAAAAATAAAATTGACCTGATAGATTAACATTTATTGGCATTACTTAAACATGACATTTTCTTAAGTTCTTGCGATTCATACAACAATTGTGCTGATGTTAATATGGCCTTATTGTGTTGGTTTTTAATTTTTTTTAACAAATAACTCTTTTGATGATTTTTATTAACCTTTACTAAAATTTACTTCAAGAAGTGTGAAACCAGGTCCTTTACTAATTAGTAACAATTGGAGTACAACATGTAACAGTCAATTAAGTTTCAAAATTCCGCAATATCTTTTTTGGTAAATGCTCGGAGTGGGTGTGTAATTGCAGGTGGCAGCACCATGTACCCTGCGCCAGCGACATCTGCTGGATTAATAGGTACTGCTCACTATAAAACGAATGTGACTAACACTTCTGCTCCTCCTACCCCTCACCATCACTACCATCCTCATCACGTTGCTGTTGCTGCTACTTCTTCAGTCGCCTTGACCATGGCCCCTGCCGCACCCCACGTCCAGCTGCACCCCCAGGTCATCAGCGCAACCAATCAGCAGCCAGGAGGCCCCGTAGCCCCTCCCCCCGGTATAATGATTGACGCCTCGGCGGTCAGCTCTGGTGCCATGGTCGCCACCACCACCAACATGGTGACCACCATGCCGCAGGCTGCCATCGACGCCCATGCAACTAACGGAGAAGGATCGTCTGACTTGAACAACTTGGCAAACACGAAAGAGAAAACACCCATGTGTCTGATCAACGAGCTGGCCAGATACAATAAAGTTAGTACTGCTCATCCTGCAATCCATTATCTGTATTGAATCTTAAGTATACATTTTAATGTCTGTTTATTGAGCTTTCTACTGCACTTAAAATCCCTTCTAGTAGTACTGCTTATTATATGATCAATTCACTGTATTGAATCATATTTTTGTTTGATGTCTTTTTTATTCGGCTTTCTTAGAGAGAACGTCCTTTTAAAACCCATAAAAAATGTGTAAATCATCATACGTAAAATATTCTACAACTGGTGATACTGATAACGTCCTGATGATATCAACTTTTGTATTATCTTGTATTTGTTTAGCCCAAGTAACCCAGATTTCCCGGGCTAGTATTTATTCTGCATCGCACAGTAATCATTCCCAGGCACATTTTAGCAGCTGGCAGCCTGGCAAGCACATTTGGCTAGAAATAAAAAGTCTGTTCCACTATGTTAAAATTGTATCAACTATAAATACTGCTGTCCTTGTCGTGAAGTAGTCTTTTAAAACATTCCAGGCACAAAACATTTTCTTCCCCTGATCTCACTTATTGATATATATGTAAATGGCAAAATTTGGGTTTAGTGCAGTATAGCGGACCCAAATTTATGCCCATATTTAGTGCCCATTAAAAATAAAATGTTATCAAATATTGGGAGCCCCCAAGAAAAAGCAAAAATAAACACTGTCTTCCCCGTGAAGATGAAACCGCCGTCATAACATTTGTTTGTGACATTATACATAGATTTCAAGCATTTTCGCGTCATAGGCCTGGCAGTGAGACTCGTTAAATATGGTCATAAATCTGGGTCTGCTATAATGTACTTTTTCCCAAAATTTTATATTAATCAATCGTTGAATGTGATGTCTTCTCATATTTTCAAACAATGAATGTCAGAATGATTATCTTTGTCTTAATTCAGATTCAACATCAGTACACCTTGACGGATGAGCAGGGACCAGCACACAAGAAAACTTTCTATGTGATGCTGAAGTTAGGTGATGAAGAATACGCAGCTTCCGGACCCAGCATCAAAAAAGCTCAACATGCTGCAGCTGACATCGCCCTGCAAAAGACGCAGTACAAACACCCGCCTCCGAAACCACCAAGGAACATGGCTGGTAACCCCCAAATTCTAGGTAGACTTGTTTGTTGCTTTATTTTCTATACATAAGTAAATCAATATATGGTATTTCGACAAGTCGAGGTTTATCTCATTGGAAACCTTTCAGCAAAATTTACATCAGAATTGATTGTTAGTTTTTGATGTCACACTATAATGCTTCATAATAATTTTTTTAAAGTATGGTAAATGATGATGGCCTGTTTCGAATAGGTTTGAGACTAAAATGAAGACTGGTATGAAGTTAGACATCGTTCTATACTATGACAATCTTTTCTCTAGTTTAGTTTCATTCATATTAGGAACTTTCTTTACTTGGGCCCATCAGTATGATATTATAGAAGGTTTCCTAGTTTTGAAATAAAATCCCCATGAATTTCATAACTAGGAGGAAATGGTAATCCGAACATTACACCAACAGTGGAGCTGAATGCTCTTGCCATGAAGAGGGGTGAACCTGCCGTCTATCGTCCCATTGAACCCCCGAGGTCTCAGTACTACCCTCCCAACTACGACTTCAGAGGCATGTACAACCAAAGGTATGTGTTCAGTGCTTTTTTATGACGTGCTTCTTAGCGAATGTGATGTGTTAGTTAGCATGCAGTCACTCTGTTGTTGATTGTTGTTATCTCTATAGCAGTAGAATGAAATCATTGAGCTCAGTAGATGACGATGAAAGTTCAGTTACAGTATCAAAGAGACGCACAGGGCATCCTCATTTGGTCAACACTCGCACCTCTCCGAAATGTAGCTTCTCGCTGCGAGAGATAAAGTAGCAGAGGGCACTGCCTCCGAAGCAGATGAAGCTGAGTTAGATGACGTCATTTGATGTGAACGAGAATCAAAGAATAGATGATGCCATCAAACAATGTTTATAAATCTGCTTTGGTGCCAGTGACCTCTGGTTGTACTTTTGCTTCCCATTATTGACATGTATTTGTGCTTTTCTTGTTGACTATATATCTGATGTAATTGGTGAATATTAATGCTACTGTGATGTCGTAATTTCTGTAGCACTGTGTGCTCTGTCAGTGAGATCATCAAAGTTGACCAATATCTCATTAGCATTTTTTATTTTAACGAGACTTTTGCTAATTGCATGTCTCGTGAATGTATAAAAATACCTGGTTATGTTAGCATTACTCTTACCAATTAATTTTCTTCAGGTATCACTACAGTGGTCGATATCAGCGTGTGTTCTACGTGTCGCTGAAGGTAGGACAACGGGAGTTCATTGGTGAGGGTGTCACCCGTCAAACAGCTCGTCACAATGCAGCTGAAAAAGCACTCGGAGTGCTGCAGAAACTTCCTCTGCCCTGTGACGAGACAAAACGTCCAATAGGAGAGATCCCTGTCGCTTGTAGTAATCCCGGTAAGGCTCGTTTAAGTATGCTGTTTCTTCTGGTATTAATTACAGGGTTCCCACTCATACTGGGAATCCGAGAAAATCGGCACTTGTTCAGAATGGGGAGAAAAATTAAGAGAGCCTACAGAGGGCACTACGACCAGGATAAGATGACGTCACTATATAATTGTCACATCGATGACGTCACAATATATATGGCGTCATCAAACAATATTTATCTGCTTCGATCGCAGTGACCTCTGGTGGTACATTTCCTCATCATTGTTTTGCCCTTTTCTGAGTTATGTTAAAATGTAACTTTTTCGCATAAATGTGCATTCTCAAAATCTTAAGTGCGGTTACTCAAAGAAATTACGTTGTAAGTGGTAAGATACAAGTCTCATTTTCATAGTCGTTTTGCCTCTTTTTATACCTGAATTTGGTTTTGGCAGCATGGAAAAAAAACCTGGTAAAAACCTTGAATTTTTAACTTGAAAAAGGCTCGCAAATCCTGTAATTACACCAAGACTGATAGTTAAAACTGCTTAACTTTGTTTAATCATTGTTGTTTTATGCTTCAGAAATAGAAGATGGTCCTGATGGATTGAAGTCTGAAATTAGCTTAGTTCACGAAATTGCTCTGAAACGTAATCTTCCCGTCAATTTTGAGGTAAATAAGGAATGTCCACCAAAAGCATTACTTGATGCCCTTCATGAGCGAAATATGTACAATTTGTATTTGTGTTGAGGTTTATAATTATATTTCTTTTGCAGGTTATCCGGGAGTCTGGGCCACCCCACATGCGTAACTTCGTAACTCGTTGCTCTGTGGGGGAGTTCATGACCACGGGAGAAGGAAACGGCAAAAAAGCCTCGAAGAAAAGGGCGGCAGAAACCATGCTCGACAAACTGAAGACTCTCACCCCTCTGCCTCCTGGTGTTGCTAAGGCGAAACGCAATCCCGGAAATAAAAAGAAGAACCGTAACCTGATAAAGGTAGAGGTGAATATGACGAATTATTCTGACATTTTGTGATGTTGTGGGTGTGTCCTGCAGGTGACCTTCATAGAAGTAAGACGTTTATGAGACATTATAATACCATGTGCACATGAAAAATAAGACAGCTAATATAGTAATTAACACCAATATTTTTCATTTAATTGTCCAAAAAAAATCTGGATATTGGCTATTTATATGTTAACAATAAAATAAACGCAGTTCTTAATGTTGTATTTAAAGAAAGTTCATAATACAGCTGAAAGTCCACAAGAGGGCAGATGGTACTTCCTTTGGCCAACACAGACCAGATTCGCCTGTGTTTGTTTTCCAAGTACATTTGCATCAATAAAGGACAATTTAAGACTTAGTGGACAAAATTAAGACTTTATACGGTCCTTACCTTTGTACAAAAATAATCAGACTTTGTAATAACCACGGCAAAAATATCAGACTTTGTAATAACCCGCGGGAACCCTGGTGTAGAATGCTGATAGCAAAGTTGTAGCTGTGAGCATACTTGTGGTCTTTCATATTGACGTTAAGGGATGGAATCAAAGCGTTTTGAATGAATAATGATATAATACGTCACTTGTCTTCCATTTGTCTCTCTCGAAAAGTTTTGAATCCACCCCAACGTTAATTTTTAGGTCCTATGAATGCAACAACTTTGTGCTCATGCACTGTAGTATTTTAGTGATTGTTGCAATCCTGTAAACTGCATGTGCAGTCTAATTAATACAACAGAAAAAGGTGTTCGCTAATATCACTGTATATTGTAAATTTATGAAGATGACGATTAGGTCAGAACTGATCTTGATCTGTCAATAAAATTATCTTGTCTCTATCTATACTAATGAGTAATTATTTTCGATAAACAGTTTCTGTAGTGCTTGATATAATAACATTAATGAGTCCTGTGTGTGCATATTTGACTTTTAAAGAAAATCTTTTGATTTTCAGTAAACTTAATAAGTACCTATTTTATGAAGCATTTGTTTTTGCTTTGTTATAAATTTACAATGTATATATATGGATATACGATGACTAGTGGTGTTTATTGGAGCTTCCTAACAAAAAAGATACTTGAAGCTTCTTAATCGATTAATACTCGAGAAATTCAAATTTGCCTGTTATTTATTGACCTCTTCAGTGACCAGAAAATTATGTAATTCTCTCTTCACCTAATTTATGACAACGCATATGATTTCTCGGAGGTGTTGCTAGAATGTAAACAAACTCTAGTGTATTCAATAGTATTACAGATGGAATTTAAGCATGGTTATTAATTGAATTTTAGCGAATACATGTGGAAAAAGTCGCTGAAGAGGTGGTTGGAAAAACTCAATATTTATGTTGAGCTGAACGATAAATTTCAAGCTGGGGTATCCGCGAGAGATAATTGAGAATTTACCCACTCGACGCAGGCCTAACGATGACATTGTTTTGAAATTGAATGACAGAAATTTAGGTTTGCTTTGTCAAATGCTTTTTGTAGGTTCAGAAGACTGACGTTAGCTATGGAGTAGGAATCAATCCTATCAGCAGACTTATTCAAATCCAACAAGCTAAGAAGGAGAAAGAGCCTGTGTATACTCTTGTGGCCGAGAGAGGAATGCCTAGACGCAGGGAGTTCGTTATCCAGGTTAGACAATGGCACATTTTCTTTACATCTCTGACAATTGTTTACACACGGATCTCTCATTGCACGGTGCAGGGAGTGTGTAAACTTATGATGCTTTATAACCCCCATTTAAATGGAAATACGGTCAAGCTAATTGGCTGTTCCTAGCATCAAACATACTGCATAACGTAGAATTAAATACACCCTGGAAGCCTGTTTGAAATTATATGAATTGGGTTTAGTGCAGTATAGCGGACCCAAATTTATGACCATATTTGGCATCCACAGAATATGAATGAATATCGAATTTTTTGATAAGTTTGAAGTTCTGGCACAATTTTAATAACATTAGCGTAAAGTATGGGGTTTGGGGGGCCCCAAGAATAATATAAATAAACTTAGATGGACTGCTTCCTTACCGCAAATATGAAAATCACCGTCCTTTCTCTGTGACGTCATACATTGAATTCAAGCATTTGACGTCATAGGCCTGGCAATGGGACTTGTTAAATATGGTAATAAATCTGGGTCCGCTGTACTGCACTTTTTCCTATGAATGATTTTTTTTTCCAAACTTCAAATTTTATTTTCAATCTAACAGGTGCAAGTCAATGACCAAGTATGCACAGGGGTCGGCCCAAGTAAGAAATTAGCCAAAAGGAACGCCGCAGAAGCCATGTTGCAACATCTCGGGTACAGTCGCCCTTCACCCCAGCCCGCAAAGCCTGCAATTAAGACGGAAAGAGACTGTTCCATCACTCCTGCAGATAAAAAAGTCACTTTTATTGACCACGATAATTCTCATGGTAAGTGTTGCCGTACTAGGTAATTTTTTTTGCAGTTAACGAGTTCGCCTGAAATCATTGGCTAGGGGCACAATTCTAAACTGATGTAGCCATTTGATTGATGAAGTAGTCATTTCAATTTGCCAAGAAACTGGTACATTCTCTTCCACTGATGCAAGGTGTTTTGCAGAATTTCATTGCATATCACATTTTTCGTAAAACGTTTGTACAAATTTAGCGATCACGTTTTGCAAATGTGCCAAATGAAGCGCTGATGGGATGCTGTATTTGAATATTATCAATCATTTGCAAGATATGTGCAATTCATGAAATTGAACAGGATACAGGTACACTCTGGTCAGGGCTGTTCAGATATCTGGGGAAAAGTGATAACGGTTGACCAGTATTTTCTAAATATCTTAATGTAGAAAAAGGTGGGGATGGGGGGGCTGTCAAAACCAGATATCGGGAGGGGGGGGGGGTCTAAATATTTTCAGGTCCACCCCCCCCCCTCCTCTTTTTAAATGGGACAGCCTCATCGGGAATCCCCAGGTCATGGAAATTTGCCACACAAACGCATGTCACACCAATAAAACAAGCTGCACTTTATTTGCTATACAGCTGACTTAACACATAATAAGGGATCTAATGCAGTTGTCACTGACAATGAATTCTATGTTTTTTACATGCATTGGTGTGGGTGGCAAATTTCAATAACCTTGAGAATCTTGGATGACACTGAGTGTAACCTGTGCCCAAGGTCGTATGAGAAGTTATGAAATTGGAAACAACTCTCACAATCACTACTGACTACATCGTTAGATAATCCTCATTTTGTTTTCTTTTGCACAGCCACAGATGCTGCATCTGGTCGTCAACTTGTTCCCGGACTCCTCCTAATGCCAAATGACGGTAACAGAGCCCAAGGAAATAACTCTTTCAACTCAGGCCGTCCTGAGAATGTAGCCGCAGGGGCTAACTCCTCCTACTCACCTAAAACTACTGCCGCTATTGCCAAGGAATTACTAGATACAGGTGAGATCGGTGTCCCTGACATCACTCCGGAAATATTTTATGTGACATGAATGTGTTGCAAAAGATTCGGTTCAATCTACTACTTACAACAGTAGAATGCTAAGTACCTTCTCCATTTGTTTTTGGTATTATTGTTTTTACATGGTGCACTGGTGCAGTACAAAATGGACAAACATTTTACCAGCAAGGCACACCCAAAATTTAAAACTTGGTAAAACAGGTCTCTCTTTCCGAGGATAATTTTTGTGCATTTTCTTCATCATTTTAACAATTTGCTGTGGTCACATAGAAGCAGCAGAAATTACAATGACGAAAATTGCCAACTTTAAGTTATCATGGTTAATGTTACAAAGGATTATTTTTTTATGGGTTAGACATTTGGAGTATGGAGATTTATACTTTTTGTCCATTTTGTACTGCTCTGTGCCAGTTATGCAAAAATATAACCAAAAAACAGGTGGACATTTATTTTTAATCCCACTTCAATAACTACCTTGATACAACGTGCATTAATTGTTGTACCAACTTTGAAATTATGCAATCAAGTCAAATCAGGTAATTCAGCCAAATTTATAATTTGGATATGGTCTTGTCAAATCAAATCAATTTTTGATAAGCTAGATTATAATTAACCTGTTGATAATAGTAATACTAATTTGTTAATACTGTATAAGTATACAATATCTAGAATATAGATTTCCAGTCTCCGGATTCATACGAATCGATGAATTTACCTTCAGGAGAATTTTAAAATATCAATGCCATAATTTTCGGCGATATCTCGTCCTCTTCGTCAGTGGCTGTGTTGTGAGGTTGAGGTGTCGCATGACCCGTGAGAGTCATGTGACAAGAGTGTCGAGTAAACGGGGGGGCCTGCTCCAGCCCTTGATTATGGCATTGATATTTTAAAGGTAAATTCATCGATTAGGAAAACAATAGTTTATGTGCTAGTCATTTCGATGAATTCTAGAGCTTCACTGCAGCAGGAATGTTGCTATTGGACAGTCGGTTTGTTGTTGCTTTAAATGACTAGGTTTTAAATGTGTATCCTCTTGTTTCAGGAGCCTCTCCTACTGCCGAAGCCCTAGTCAAAACTGGAACAAACGCTAGTTCCACTCAACAAGTCGTCTCACCAAAGCAGCAACTCCTCTACTTGGCTAATGTGCTCAATATTAACGTACAGATTACGGACTTTCCAAAGGTATGCGAGTCAGTAAAATGCTGTAGTCTGTGGATAGATAGATAGATAGCTAGATAGATAGATAGTTTGTTTTATTTGTGATGTCAATCACTGTGTTATATTATAAGGCTTTCAACTAGATTTCTGATAAACATTGTTTTAAGTTACCTGAAATATTATTTGCATGATATGACGTAAGCAGATCAATATTTTTTTCCTCCATTGCTGCGTTTTGGAATGAAACGGGTCCTAAATTTTGCTGAATGGCTTCTTAAAAAGTCTTTGTGCTCAAATATTCATTTTGACCAGCAGAAGTAACTTCTTTGGTGGACTGAAAAGTTTTTGCAAGGATATTTGAGTGGTCCCGCCCCACTCCCATACAGTTAGTTTCAAATAATACGGTCGACTCTACCTGTCTGTAGCGACCTGTACCTGACTGTGGTCTAAACATGCTAAAGCCAGCTGCTTCTGTCCACTTCTATAGCTAATAATCGGCTTACATCTATCACTAGAAAAGTGTAAACATTGGCACATGTAAGAAATTAATGTAATATATCATAAATATGTACTTTTTGAGTAGCCAGCTATGACAGATGTGTCTAGTTTCAATTTTACGGGCCGTTTTTAATGAAACTAACTGTACACTTTAAAATTAAGATCAAAATGAATAAGCCCCAATGTGACACTACAAGTAACTTCCATATTTGATGGCATCTGATAGCTGATTCATTGTGATAACTGGTACTTCACAGTTAGCCACTTAATTTTAAAACTATACTTACTATTTCTTTTATTTGTATATTTTTGCATTTAATTTGGTACACATATCCGGGTGATTTGATGCTCACAACAACTTAACATTGATGCATAAAATATCCTATAATATTTCATTAATTTTTAGGGGAACAACAAGAATGAATATTTATCATTAGTGTCTCTATCCATCCCTCCTCACATGTGCCATGGGGCCGGTGCTAGCGTCGCTGCGTCTCATGATATGGCTGCTCTGACAGCATTGAGAGCTTTAGCCGAAAAGGGTCTGGAAACTGGAGTAGTAAACAGTGAGGTGAAACCACCTGTCAGTTCAGCTGTTGACGGCATGGATAATATGGCTGCGGGCGATGGGTATGTATGACATTGTATGTAATACCCCTGTATAGTTCTAGTTTGAAGGCCCTAAATGTTATGCAGAGCTGACTGAATTATATAGATGAAAAGGTTTAAATAGGTTTGAAGGCCCTAAATGTTGTGCAGAGCTGACTGAATTATATAGATGAAAAGGTTTAAATAGGTTTGAAGGCCCTAAATGTTGTGCAGAGCTGACTGAATTATATAGATGAAAAGGTTTAAATAGGTTTGAAGGCCCTAAATGTTGTGCAGAGCTGACTGAATTATATAGATGAAAAGGTTTAAATAGGTTTGAAGGCCCTAAATGTTGTGCAGAGCTGACTGAATTATATAGATGAAAAGGTTTAAATAGGTTTGAAGGCCCTAAATGTTATGCAGAGCTGACTGAATTATATAGATGAAAAGGTTTAAATAGGTTTGAAGGCCCTAAATGTTGTGCAGAGCTGACTGAATTATATAGATGAAAAGGTTTAAATAGGTTTGAAGGCCCTAAATGTTGTGCAGAGCTGACTGAATTATATAGATGAAAAGGTTTAAATAGGTTTGAAGGCCCTAAATGTTATGCAGAGCTGACTGAATTATATAGATGAAAAGGTTTAAATAGGTTTGAAGGCCCTAAATGTTGTGCAGAGCTGACTGAATTATATAGATGAAAAGGTTTAAATAGGTTTGAAGGCCCTAAATGTTGTGCAGAGCTGACTGAATTATATAGATGAAAGGGTTTCCAAATTCCAAGGATTTACTGTGGCCTTGTGTATGGGTTAGTTCATCAAGTATATGTACTTTACAGAACCCACAAGTTTCTTTTCCATGTTCAATATGTCTTCATGTGAATGACAATCATGTGACTGTTTTGGTTTAGATACTGTTACTTCTAAATAAAATTTACTGGATGGCATGAATAAATGCATAAACCACTGTTGAATTATATATAAAAATATTCTTTTTTTTTGCAGGTTACACTCTGCCGTCAAACCTGACAAAGAAAAACTGGCCAGCTCGCCAGATCTTCATGCTACGAAACCCGAATCGTAGATCCTTGCTCAGCCCCCGGGTGGCGCTGTGATCCTGGCTACGAATCACCACTAGGGGGCTGGAGAGTCCTGACCCCTGGTGCAATCTAGACGCACTACATGCACCAGGGGGCATGATCGATTGATTCGAAGGTGACTCGATGTCACAGCGTTTACATTTGAATGCAACCGTAGACATTATTAGATTTAGTCAAAGCATCAAGTTGCACTGCTCAGCGTGAGTGTAAAAATCTTACAATATAAAGAAAATAAGCTGGCTTCATCTTATGTGACGCCCTTTTCAAGTGATGCCTGTGTTGTCTAAAAATCATTACTCTCTTGGTATCTTATATTGTCTGTTTTACTGATCGTAAAATGTTGACGCTTTCTTATCAAAGATGTTTCTGGGTTTACATATAAATCCAAAAATGATTAAAGGTCATTTTTCTAATGCCTTCTAAGAGATAGCACAGCATTGGAGGACAAGATTTAGTTGCATGACTCAATCACTTGTCATACACTAAGGAATTGTTATTCTGGGGAGCCAGCTTACTATACCCGATGTTCTCGTATAACTGATGTCTGGTATAAATAAGTTTCTAATCATTGTTTCAATTTTGTCACCGCACTGCTCATGATGTTTTCGGACTATACTTAAATTATTGACGGCTATGTGTTCATGTCTTTGTAGTTGTATACAAATGAAGCGCAAAATTTTGTCATTTAACTCTGGAAATCTTTCAGTTTCAGCTATTTAAAGCTTCTAGATGTTTGTTCTTGCGTTTTGAGTGCTAAATGCCGTGATTGTTGGAAGTTCCGTTAACTCGATGAGTTAATGATTAATATACCTAAATATTAATTATTTAGCTTAACGTTAATATTTATTCTATAAGTTGGTTTTTAACTTCTTAATTTCATGGCATTTTTCACCTCCTGAAGCTGAGAGAATTCATTTGTTGTGGTTAAAAAAATGTTACAGAAAGAATTGCATTTGGAGGTTCTTATATTAGCGGTTCGTGTATTTACAATCTTCCCAGATGCGTTTGTAATTACAGTGGAACAAAGTATTATAATATTATATACTATAGGAGAATGCTCATTTGATACGGTAATTTACAACTGTGGAAGAATTCTTTTCATAATTTTAGATCGTTAATTTCATACCTAATTATTAATCAGGAGTCATCTTACACGGAAGCTACGCCAGGATGTTGTGTTGTGAATTTGTGAGGATTGTGATAATTGTCAAATATATTATCTCCTTATATTCTTTCTGTACCGAGTAAAATGAGACCTAATTGATTACATCTGTGTTAGGTCTAACGAGCAACTTTAATTTGGAAGTATCAGTGAAAAATAAAGACAGTAAGTGAACATGGGGAACTAGGGACTAGCTTAATTGACAATACATAGGTATACTGTTGTTAAACAAACTGAAAATGCAATACTTACATTATGATACTGTTTTCACCGTCGTACGAGATTGGGGCTACATGGAAAAGGGAACTTGGTACTGTGAAACTAAGTCTGTACTATCGAAATTGATCACAGGTTTAGTTTACACTAAAAAGCATGGTACCTTGGATATCGGGCAGTTTCTTTTCATCTGTAATGATTATGTTAAGGTGACGTGAAGCAGTAGAGATCTTAGTTATAATTCGAGTTAATCGCAATGTAATTACTGCACATGAATTCGAAGTGTTTATAGTGTAAATTCAATTAGAACATGACTGCATTGAAATCATCACGAGTTCCCTCTGTTCACATATTGTTTTGGATAAAAATGCCTGGTTAGAAAACCCGACTGGTCTAGTTGTGCAGGCCATAGGTTATGAAGAAATAGAACATTGAATATTATGCATATTTCTATGTCCAATATTATGTAATGAAGTGGTGATTGTTCGATGATGTCTTGTGATCCTTTTTCATTAATCCATGAATTTTTAGCTTTCCCGGCTTATTAATAAACTGACTTATTGTCTGCACAAGGCATTGTCCTGACCAGCGGTTAATTGTGTTAACTGATGTTCGAACTGCATTTTGTAATTTCCAAGGTCGTCGTCCTGCAACCGACGAGGGGCTGTCATGTGGTCTGGTTACCATAGCAACGACCCTCTTGCGCTGCTCGGTCGACGATTCAACAAAAAAATAATGGTTAATGTAAATCTAATTGTAATTGTCTGTCATATAAATGCAAAATAAACATCAGTTGCACGACAGTATGACTTGTGAGTTTTATATTGAAGCAGCGGTTGTGAGGTATTTTGTAAAGTAGACATCCTAGCAATTAAGAGGTCAGCAAGTGATCAATTGATGGACTTAGGCCCAATTGTTGAATACAAGTCCCAACACAGAAAATTCAGCATATAAACAGCTAATAAAAGCAGCTTATTCTATTAGCATTCACACCTAAGATCTTGTTGGTCACATATGGATAAATTCTAAAATTTGGAAGACTGATGAATTCTCCGTTCACTTTTAAAATTTTATTAAATTGTGGATGCAATGCATTTTAGCATTTCTATGAATGACCCAACTTTTACAATCCAGAATAACGTTTTGGTATAGTCCGCTTCATCACCTGTCTAATAAGAGAACTAAGGTGTCCTAAGCAGCCATTTGGCCAGACTTTCTGCTGTTTAGCAGACACAGTGCTGACACAAGAGGGGTGGGACCTAGCTCAGAGGTAGCGAACTGGGCTTTGCACCACTGGATCCAGGGTTCAATTCCCAGTCGAGCCTAAGTTGGATGGCTGTTTCAACCATCATCTCATTGCCATGATCCCTGCTTGTCCTAATTAGCCCATCAGGTGCAGAAATACAGGGCGTGATGCCCTAATCCACCCACCACTAGGCTGACACACTGGCCTGTCAGTGCTGACATTTAAATTAGATGGACTGGAAAGTGGGCCAACATAATATCTGGCTAAAAATGGGTCAACAGATGAAGATCGATCAACCCAACAGTGGGCCAACCTGACAATAGGTCAACCAGCAGGAGTAAAAAATAGTCTGGCCCAGTCTCGACACAAGACCCTTGAGCTCGATCAGGCCTCTGCGCAGGAGAGGGTCTTGGTGAATGCGGGGGAGCACGAATCCTAGTATGTAGCAAGGAATTTGACTGTGTAGATACTATGACAAATTTCAAAGAACAATTTTGTTTACCGCCAAGTTTAATTTAACAGGTGCAGTGATTGCCCTATACTTTCACCCAGCATTGATCTATGTACTCATATCCCTCAGACCCAAGTCTGTGACTCAGCCAGAGGGTCTGCATTCAGACTGAGTCTGACCACTGCTAACCAAACCGTAGACCAACATTTACATCGAACAAGACATTTGGCGGTTATAATTAGGCATTGCGCTAACAGCGCGCCAGTCCCAGATACTATGTTTGATGACTACTTGCACAGGGAGAGCCAATATAGTATCTCAGAATATGAATAAAATCATAGGAAAAAGTGCAGTATAGCAGACCCAGATTTATGACCATATTTAATGAGCCTCATTGCCATGCCTATCACGTAAAATGCTTGAAATCAATGTATGACGTCACAAACTAAGTAGTTATGACAGCGGTTTTCATATTCATGGTAGAGACGGTAGAGTTTATTTTTTTCTTTTTCATGGGGGCTGCCACCCCTAAACCCCCGCTATTCTACACCAAATGTTATTTTAATTGTGCTAGAACTTCAAAACTTAAATTATTTTATTAAATTAAATTTTTAATGGACGCCAAATTAGGGCATAAATTTGGGTCCACTATACTGCACTAAACCCAAATCATATACAAAACGTGGTATGTGTGGTGATTGTTTTATTTTCATGGCCATTGTTCAGAGTATACAGACGTACAACTAACAAGATTGATTTCAAATAACTCTGCGTAATAACTTTAATATTGTTGCCTCGCTGCCTTCTTTCATATATTCAAGGATACAACACGAGAATATGTTTCATAATCATAATATCTTGCTCATTCTTTTATGTGACTTATGCATTCATAACCTAATGTAAAGAGACTAGCATTCATAACCAACATTCGAACATTCAATATGTTAAAATCCCTAACAGCTGTGACAGTATCATTCACATTACAAAAATAACCTAATATTTGTTTAACGAATACAATTTTGCTATAAAAACAAAATGCCTAACAATTGTAATAACTTCATGAAACACAATATAAATCATTACATATAGTGGTAACCTGTAGTACTGCTTTTCTACAAAGAGAAAATGCGAGAAAACCGGTAACTATAAAAGATGAACGTCATCTTCATGAAAAAAAGAAAAATGAAACAAAAGAAAAACATACTCAATATGCCACATATTTTTTGAACAAATATATTTAACAAGCATCATTGAATAAATTCAGTACAATCCATGTGAATTATTTGACATTAATTTGATATTTTCATCAAGTAATTTCTTTAAAACTTCGCTCATTTCACCAGCTCAGTTTCAAGTCAATTGCACAAACAACTGCTGCAATATTTTTTTGTAATGTCAGGTTTTGCAAGTGAAAATTATGCGTATGAAACAACCAGGTACATAAAAATGAATGTAATGTATATGTATGCATATATTATAACAATGAAGACTTCATAAAACTTTTTTTTCTCATTATTTATGTCTTAATTTTTGTTTGATTCGTCAGTTGTGTACCATAGGCGAAAGTAATTTTGAAATCTTTGTCTAACATAGACTCAGAACCTCAACTAAAATACAATGGTTTAATGAAGATAACCCGTAAAAACAGCGCTGCATGGTGGCAACTCGACTGAAACTCTCAACTTCCACTGTCGTGTCAGTTTATAACACGCAAAAAGCAACCGTAAAGTGTTATAAGTGTTATAGACTGACAGCGCAACAGTTGTCAACTTCTGGAGAGGTGAATGAAAAGGTCAAGAAAATCCTTAACAGTAACAAAGTGAGACAAGACACAAAATGTGAGAGTCTCATGGCGGTTGCGTGAGCGTTGGGAGAACTGGTACAGTGCAAATACACTCGGCGACAGTGAACTTCGCCACGACAGCGAGATTCGCCACCCCCCTAAAACTACAATAAATACCTTTTAGATGGCTGCCACAGCGTAAGAACACTGTCAATGATCTATACAATTAGGTTTGTAACAAATCAAGTCATTGCAATGTGCATAATCGTGTATTAGAGGGGTGGCGAATCTCGTTGTCGTGGCGAAAATCACTGTCGCGGATTGTAAATGTCACTGTATAAAACATAAATGCCACGAGAAAACGAGTGATAAACAAGTGACTTTAAAGATGAGAAAACAAATGATTTTAAAAGATATGAGACTTATGGTACACACCTGATGGAAACTATAACTTAACATAGTTCAATAAATTATTTACATTAAAATGTAGCCCCTAGGCCTAGATAAAAATGTTGGCCTACGAGCCATCGCTGTTAAGAAACAGGCTGGATGACCTCCTGTAAACCGTCTGCCAAATGATCATTAATTGGCGGGCTCAACAGATTGTCCATTTTATGATTTAAGAGACCTGCTCCATTAGACTCCAGGGGGAGCTCATTGCCACAGGTGTCTCCCTCATGTGGATTGTCCACAAAGCTTGAAGCTTGCTCAGTGGCGACTTGCAATTGTTCTTGAGGAGAGGTTGAGATATTTTGGTTCTGATTGTTGGCGTTCACTAAGTGAGATGTAAAACTGAATCCCTTCAAGTCTTTTACAATTTCAGCGTCGAGACTGTCGACTGGATTGTTATCTAGGTCAGTCACGTGACTTCTATGTAGGTCATTGGAGGTCATGTGATTGACCTCATTAACTTCTTCAGATTCCTCTAACTCAGTACCTGAATCTCGAGAGATGCGTCTCGGTTGCGGCCACAGTTCATCCATGTGCCCCTTGGGGTCAAATCGAGGGGGTGTATTCTCGTTTTGGACCTCGGGGGTACTAGGAACGCTTTCACTAATTGCACTTTCCCCAACAGAGGGTGCTCCACTACCACTGGAACTACCTTCCATTCCATTACCCTTCTCTCCGGAATGTTTGGCTTCGTTTAGAAGATCAGATTTTGGTGGAGGCGGCAAACTGAAGTAGTAATCCTACAAAACAAATACAAATATTTATCATTTTGCATTGTATCAATTCTTCGTGGTTGGGTCAGCTCACAACAAAGATGTACACTCGGGGTCAACGACATTCGCTAGGTCATCGAAATTGGCCACTCAAAAAATATGCATAAAATACTATGAATTCACCATTAGCGACGACCAAAATTACATCTTTAATAATGTGTAAGGTCAGTTGTATAGCATGGACATGCAGCTTGTTGTTGGTGGCAAATTTCGAAGACCTTGTGAATCTGGATGACCCTGAGTGTAACGATGTCAGATGAGATGATAAAACCATTTAGTGTTATCAAACATCCCACGTACAAGTAATAAGAGCTTCAAGAAAACACGGCATAAACATTATTAGCGCAATCAATATTTAATAATACAATGTAGATATTTATAAATAGAAATCTCACCAGTTTTTCCTTCAATTGTTGAATTGAGGCAGGTACGTCATTAACACTAGATGGCGCCTGCAATCCTATTTGCAGGAACTGAGACAAAACTTCTGGGTTGTGTACAACCTTGTTCTGAAAAATATTTAGGTGACGTAATTTAGGATCACCTCACATTTATGACCACCTTACAACTACTGTCAAGAAAATTGACACCAAAAGATCTTTATGGCGAGGGCCTATCACAGGGTGAATTTTATGAAATACACTAATATAATGATTGGAATGATTGGAGTATTTAGGATCAGTGGTCCTATGGAATATCTTGTAAAGAAACTAGCAAATTATTTGGATTTCATTAATTGGTTGCTTTTCAAACCCCCATAGACAAACTAAAAATATTTCAGTTGACTTTAAAAACATCATTTTCTTCACATTGCATGCAGAGAACACATTTTCTTTCTGATAATGATAATCAATGCTTAATCTTACCACAACCTTCTTTTTTTCTTTCTTCTTTTTGGTGACCTTGGGTTTGACCCCTCCAAAGAGGTCAAGGTCATCTTTCTTCTTCAGAACTTTCATGCCCTCAGGTTCAGCAACATCTGGTTTAAAAAAGTAAAAGAACCTCAATTGAAATGTCTATTAAAATATTTAGTCACTATTGAAGATTATCTGGCATCTCTTGTTCCAGCATAGACAGTGCTCCACTCAGAATCAGTGAAATTCGCCAAATTTTGCTGATTGTTCAATTTCACTGATTCCTAAATGTACGACCTGCCAGCTAACAATGTCACAAAGATGACTTCCAGTTGAAATTGCCCTGCTTTACATCCTGTATTTCTGCACCTGATGGGCTAATTAGGACATGCAGGGACGATGGCAATGAGATGATGGATGAAACAGCCATCCAACTTAGACTCGACCGGCAATTGAACCCAGCACCTGTGGTTGGAAGCCCAGTGCGCTACCACTGAGCTAAGCCCCCACCCGCCATCCAATGCAATGTGCTCTGATTGTCACTAGCCCTCACAACAAATGACTGATAGTAACAAGAGCACCTATGTAAACAGCTCAGTGTCTGTGCAAAATTTCATGATGCTCAAATCTTTCCTTGCCTAGTAAAAAACTAAAACTAATTCTACAGGTTTTTCCTGAATACTGAAATTATTTTCACCCGTTCAAGCCAAGACATGAACTCACCAACTTGCTCAGCATTGGTGTCGCCCTCTTGTGTTAGCAGTTCAAGGCTTTTATCACCTGCTTCATCCACCAGGTAGCGCTGCAGGTAAGCAGACAGCGTATGACACAATTGTTTCTCGTCTTCGTAAGGCTCTCTGGATGCTTCGTATTCAGCCCTGTTATAAAAATCAAATTGGTTTTTTTTCAATTAATATCCCAAATTAAAAAGTTTAGTTCGCTGACTGACATAAGTTTTTTATTTTGACTTTAGGGGGCAAAAACGCACCAAGGTCAAATGATAACTACATCTATATCAGCATTATTATGATAAAATGAAGTTTTTTCCCGTGCAATGACTCCATTATATTATATAAACCAAACTTTCATGGTAAGCATGCTCAAATACTCTTTGTAAACAGGTTTGATTGTAACTTTCATGGTCAATTCATTCGGGTACCCTAACATTAAAACTTCAGTTCACTGATTAACGTAAGCTTATATTTAAATAGGCCTCAAAAACCAATGCTAGCCATGAATCTGTTATGTCAGCGACAAAATCCACCAAGGTCAAAATAGTATTGGGGACTGTACCAGCACTTACAGTTCTTTCTGGTACTGCTGTTGTTGCTGTTGTCTCTCTTCCTCTTTCCGCATGCGATATTCTTCTTGGCGCTTTTTTCTAATTTCATTCTTGTGTTCATTGAACTCTCGGTCCAGCTTCTTAAACTCACTCAGCATGCTGCGTTTCTTGATATATAACTCGTCCAATTCTGAAACAAATGATTACCAAGTTTTAGTGCTTGCTACAATTTGCTTTTGTTTTTTTCATGTTTTGATTTTTTCACTTTTGAAAGAGTTTTATGGATACCTCCATGCCGCCAATCCTCACCAAAGTGGCATCCCTATAGCGACAAATACTCTCGGTGACAGCAAAATTTCACTGTCGCCGAGTGTATGTCTTTGGGATGTCTCCTTTCAATTACAATTACTTTTCTAATACTTCATATGCAATTTTGCACTACCTACTAAGAGTATTGATTACCAATAATGTGCAAAAGTTAGTTTTGCAGCACATCATGACGCTGCTGCAGTTGTTTTGTTACGTTTTTCAGGAATGGCTATTTGGATGCAAATGGCTCAAGTATCGAAATACACCTGCTACCAACGAATGTGCTCTATTATTGGGTCCTTAGACGTGAATGCTAATGGAATAACCTGCTTTTATTGGCTGCTGTACTGCTTATCCCATGGTGCAGTTGTATTCGATACTTGGGCCCTACAAACTTCACTAATATATCGTAAATATCATCAAACCTAGTTAGTCAAGTAAATAAAATTTTAAAGCTTACCTTTCTTAATTACTTCTGATTTTCCTCGGCTATCTCGTCCATTTCTTTTCAGATGCTCCTCTTTAGTCTTCAATGATCTCACTGTTCTATAAAATTGCTGAAACAAAAAAATATTTTAAATTGTAGATATTTTGTTTATGAACATTCCACCTTGCTAGGAGCCAAAAATGACTTAATCAAGAACATGTCAACATGATAACTGCTTTTTTAAAAAATACCTCATTTCTTGAAATAGGGTTGAACTTTTAAACATTTGATGTGATTCGTTATGAGCTGTCATATCAAACACCCTCAGTGGCCTAAGTTCATCAGGTCAGCATAACTGACTCTGCTATGGCAAAAGCGATGAGTCGACGGGAGTAGCCCAGTCGATATGGTGGACAATAATGGTTGATTTTGTACATTTTGAGTGCATAACATCACAGATAATTACATCATCCTAAAGCAAGCCCGCCATCTCCGGGAAGCTATGCTTAGTGATCTTGCTAGAAGTGGGCTTAATATAACCTTGTTTATGTATAACCAAATGTGATTGGTCGCGAAGATCTGTGGAGCGCCAAATCAACATTAGTCAAAATTTACGAAATGTATCTATATTTATCACAACAACCTGGCCTGCTGAATGCATCCCTTGCATTGGCTGACCTACTTCGTCACACGCCTATTTCCCGCTGGAGGGCTACGTTGAAAAATCCATGTAAATGCAGTGAAATCAAGCAAGGTCGCTCAGGAGCTGAGCAGAAAAGGCGGACTTGCTTCAGAAAGACGAGATGATTAGTGCTATCAACTGCTTAAGTGTATTAAGTATAAACATGTGGTCAAGAGTGACATCACAACCGCAAATCATTCCATGCATTATTAGTAGGATTACCAAAATTATATATTAATTATTAAAAAGACATTACGGCAGTTTTAGAGCGAGCATGGACAGTTCAGAGGTGAAAGAGACAGTTTAGAAAGATTGTAAAATAATTGACCAACTTTTCCAGCCCATTCCTAATGTTCTTATCATTAAATACTTGCCTAAAGATTCTATTACGTGGGAAATTAGTCTAGAAGAATAAGGAAATAGCATTACAACTGTACAGAAAAGGGGTTAACTTGGGTCAAAAGGGTCACCCCTTGAACACAAGTTTAAAAATTACGTCACTCACATCTCTTTGTTCCCGCATTCTTCTCTGTCTTTCTCTCATGACATCTATCTCTTTTTTCTCACTGTTGTATTGCCTGGAAAAAAAATACATTCTTGTTAAATCTAAACCTACTATTTACTAGACGCACAGCTGAACCCTTCCATCCAAACCAACCTAGGATACACTCGGAGGTCATCGAAACTAGTCAATCAAAATAAATTATTATCAACATTTTTAGGATGCCTGTCCAAGTTTCAGAACATCGTAAATGATGTAAAGAGTTTCGATGACCTGGCCAATTTCGATGACCCCGAGTAAACCATCTTCAGTTATTCCGACGTTACAATATTATCTTTGATCCGTTTCTGTATGAGTATGCATGTATGATAG
Organism: Alitta virens; assembly: GCA_932294295.1. Classification (NCBI taxonomy): domain Eukaryota; kingdom Metazoa; phylum Annelida; class Polychaeta; order Phyllodocida; family Nereididae; genus Alitta; species Alitta virens. The sequence goes on along the minus strand of OW028583.1, from coordinate 29,006,096 downwards.
AAATTGAGACTGAATTCTAATGGATCAACATTAATGCTTTACCAAAATTCAACTGTTTCTATTTTTATCCTACACGTATAAGCATACGGATTACGGAAATGCATCAATGTGAACCTGGCTTCAAATGCTGTGACATCACATATTATGTCGTCCATCTTGCCCTTCTATAGACTGACAATAATTCAGATATGTTTATTCACATTTTTGGACATGAAAATGTATACATTGTATTTAAAAAGTCATCACATAATTGCGGGAGAGTTGGTCTTATTTATTCGTATTAATGGGTTCTGTTGTATTAATAATTATAAACGATAAATAAACGTGGTGCTTTTTATAAATGCAGTTGGTACTACTATAACTTTGAAATCTGTCACAGGAAATGAGCATATCAATTATTATCATTTATATCTTTATTCGTACCATCTTTAGTACAAGTAATGCTCGTGATAATTTCGTTAACAACAATATATTGTTTTCAACTCATTGCTGTCCAAAACAATTATCTATAAAATTATTACTTACACAAGAGATTTCTTAGACCGCTTAAGTCGATCAATTTCCGCTACGATTTTCTTTTCTTCTCGGAGATCGTAATTTGTAGTTTCGAGCAGATGTTCAAACTTCCTGGAAACAGAAAAAAAAATTAAATGAATAGTCAGAAATGTATATGACCCAATTATTTTTCTGAATGGTTGTTAACTATTTTGTTTTACAATAAATTTGCCAAACTATCAAACATAATTAATATATTCATGACTATAATTATGCCACAATAGACAACATTCCATATAGGAGAATTAGCTACTTTAGAATAGTCGGAAAAAGTGCAGTACAACGGACCCAAATTAATTACCATATTTAGCAAGCCTTGTTACCATGCTTATGACGTCAAATGCTTGAAGTAAATGAGTGACGTCACAAACAAACAACGGCGATTCTTATTTTCAAAGGTAAGAACACAGTTTATTTTTTATTTTTAACCCCTGCGAACCAACAAAAGTATTATTCTTATTGTGCTAGTACTTCAAAACGTGCTCATATTAATGATATATTTTATTTGGGCATGAATTTGAATCCGCTAAAAAGCACTAAACCCGAATAGTCTGTATAGGCCCACAACATTATCATATGATTATACAATATACACATAATGAATTCTCCCGTTACCTGATAGCTTCATTGATTTTGTCTTCGCTCTTGTACTGCAGGTCTGTTTCTATCCTTGCTAAGGATTCCTTCTGCAAATCAATGAATCAGAAAATCCTAACTTGAGAAATACACAACTCATTTTACAGTAATTATAACTGCTGGACATCTGAAAAATGTTGCACAATTCAATGACCATCGGTGACATTAGCCTGTGGCTGGAGTTTATCTTGCTTTAAAAAACTGACTATAAATAAATTTATTGTATTGTATTGTAGTAGCAGTTAATTGCCAATCAAATTTCTTCACTGCAAATTGGAAAATTGCTTCTGTTACATATTACATGACAAATGTATTTTAACTTTAATGTAAAATATATTCAGTTGAGGAGCCCACAGACATGTTAAAATGGGTCAATAACTCCGACAAGAACAAGGAAACCAGGAAGAAAAAAAAAGCATTCAAGGTGAGAAAAACTGAACATTGTGATTTGCTTGAGTGAATATCAGAGCTACAAAAATCAATCGAAATGTAAGCCACACAACAAACATGTTGTAGAAAGATAACGTGCCAAAGGCACTTAATACGGTTAGGCCAAGGCAGTACCCCCCCCCCCCCCCCCCCTACAAATAAGTAAGAGTTTGCAGAACGCCCAGTGAAATGTCTGCGGACTGACCGTTCAATGTATTTATATAATAATTTAGGTAACAAAGGATAAGTACAACATTTAAGATTATTGACATAAAAAATACTAGGATTTTTTAAAATTAATATGGAATCCAACAGCACTGAGCCTTAAAAAAATAGTGATGTTAGACCAATTCAAAATTAGGCCATATAATTATTAGATACTATGCATAATTGCATTATTATATTATAAAATTATAATATAAGGCAGTTTATACCAAACTGTTTATTGAAATTCACACCTCAAAGGAGCCCTATCTTGGCTGCTATTCAGCCAGTCCCTCTGAAGTATCCCACATCAATTTTGCGTTAACATACCCACAACATGAAATCAATTCAATTATAAGTATCCAATTGCAATTTAGTAAAATATACATAATATCTTTTCATCCTCCCTTTGTCTGGAACCATATTTCTTATTGTGTATGCACATTTGTGTAATTGCATTAATTTATTCAATCAATTCATAAAATGTTTGCAATAGCCATATGTATATTTTCTATTAAATTAAACAGTAATCTAATTATGTATAATTTATCAATTTCTTTTAACCCCATTGCCTGGGAAAAGGTGAGAATTTAGATGCTAGCAGATAAAAGACATGTAAATGGAAAACCAAAAACATGGTCCCCAGTTTTTTTAACTTGCCCAGAAGAAAACTTACTCATTATAGCTAATACAAATTGAAATAACTTGGCATTATATTACTCATAGCCAATTTTCTCTCACCCTGAGGTATCAGAATCTGCTTACATTTAGAAAAAATGTTAACTAGAATGAGGGCGTATTCTGTTTCTTATTCGCTCTACAAGCAACGGCGGGAAAATATTTTCAAATCCCTGAAAACGACGGTAATAAGGTTTTTTGCCGCTGGTGGCCTAACCTTAAAAATCAAATATCTCTCATGGGTGCCTATAGCTATTAATCAAATCAATGAAATTTGACGAATCGTGATTATATTTTCTCTTAAAAGTTGAGAAGTATTCTCATTACTCTGGTATCATACGGGTATGTGGACTCCCAATCTTATCATCTCATCAGGACGTCTGCCTGAGGCAACTGGTCACATTTTCTGACTGAACATCAGACCCAGTAGTATTGAGACATTGACATATATTATTACCCTTCAGGGATGTTAAAATTAGACATGAATAATCAGATCCAAATTATAAACATAAATTGTAGTTTGCCTCCATATGCACGTGTGTCACATCAAATTGGACTAGACAGGCAGTAGTACAGATGTAATGATGAGATGATAAGGCTTGGAATCCACACCATGCTACACATTTAATCAATGGGTGGGGTCTATTACTTGCCCCAGCATAGACACCAAATACCTTGGGTTTGCATTGATTTATAAAATACTGAAAAATAAAGCCAAAAAAAATGGTTCAATCTGAATCAGAAGATACTCACTCTTCGGCCGATCTCAGTGTTGACATGTCGTAAATTAACATCAAGTTCTCTACATCGCTGGATCAAGCTGTCCTTTTCACTTCGGATGTCCCTCAATTGACCTTGAATTCCATCCTCACCTCGGGGAGCGAGACCCTTCTGATAATGGTTAAGAAATTTGACCAGGAATCAAGTTTAGTGACTTCCTCATTAAAAAAGTCATCATATAATTAATAGTAAAGCCATGATTAGGGGGCATAGGGTGCTAATAGACAATTTCTACTCGTAAAATGCATCAGCATGACTAGGTAGGAGTGGCATTCAACATGCTTATAAGGCCACCAAACTTGTGGCCGTGCCATAGATTACCACTGTTTACCCAAAGTAGCACTCTGTAATCAATGCTAAAATACAACTTCTTCTGACACAAGGCCTGCTTAAGATTATATATGAGGTCCCCCAGTGACAAAAACGCTATTCAATATTTGCTACATTTGAAAACTAGGTCATCCATTCGGACTGAGGTTGACTGCCAAGGATTGGCCATCGTCAAATAAATACAAAGAATATTCAAAAATATTTTACACCTTAACTGTAATCAGTGACAATAGCCTATTGAGATGTATTCATGAATCCTACCACGCAACAATTTTTAAGGGCTAAAGTCAGTCTACGTAGCCATCTGGTGTTAAACTAATAAACTATGCTCTTGTGATGTCATGACCAATACTGATATATATATATAGATCTGTAATATAGTCAACTAAGATCACTCCTTCAAAGGATACCATGGTAGCCTCCTTGGCTTTTATTTCAGCATTCAGGGAATCTAGTTCCTCTTCATGCCTCTTGCGATCGGGCGGACGGACTCTTTTTGCCGCATCTGAAAGGGAAAACAGATTTATTAATTTTGTTCCTTAAGTACCACCAACTTTATTTTCTGTATGCATTGGCTTCAATATCTGTTTGTATTATGTGAATATTATAGATAGGTAGATAGGTAGATAGATAGATAGTTAGATAGCTAGATAAATAGGTATATAGGTATATAGGTAGATAGATAGATAGATAGGTAGATAGCTAGATAGATAGATAGCTAGATAAATAGGTATATAGGTAGATAGATAGGTAGATAGATAGATATAAAAAGATAGAAAGATAGATCAATAGACAGAAAGATAGATAGCTAGATAAATAGATAGATAAATAGGTATATAGGTAGATAGATAGATAGATAGGTAGATAGCTTGATAAATAGATAGATAAATAGGTATATAGGTAGATAGATAGATAGCTAGATAGATAGATAGCCAGGTAAATAGATAGCTAGGTAAATAGATAGATAAATAGGTATATAGGTAGATAGATAGATAGATAGATAGGCAGATAGATAGATAGGCAGATAGATAGATAGCTAGATAAATAGATAGATAAATAGGTATATAGGTATATAGGTAGATAGATAGATAGCTAGATAAATAGATAGATAAATAGGTAGATAGATAGATAGATAGAAAGATAGATCGATAGACAGAAAGATAGAAAGATAGATAGACAGAAAGATAGATACATGCATACATTTTCTATAATAAACTACAAAAACGCCTTACTAAAATGGCAGTTTTATTTAGCCTGGAACACGGGTGTTCTCTATACATGGCCAAATGTGCCACGTGCGTTTTCCATGAGAAGGATAAACGCATGGAAAACGCATGGTTTCTGCCTAATTATAATCAGCTAAAAACCATGCGTTTTCCATGCGTTTATCCTTCTCATGGAAAACGCACGTGGCACATTTGGCCATGTAGAAAGATACAGGTGTATTTGTGATGTCTCATTCTATTTGTCTTTAATCATTGTTTTGTCTTTAATCATTTTTATCCAGCTAAGGAGTGCTTGGGTTAAAAGATCACACAAGTAATTAGATACCACTTGACGAAAGTGCTCATAAGGAAGTTCTGCAGTGAAAGATATGTAGTCAAACAGGTCCTACTTTAGCCAAACCATTAATTTTGTTACGTTCATTAACACAGCCAGGAAGAATGGTTTTGATTCATCATGTCCATGAGTCATAACCAATGTTAATAATAATAAATATAAACTGGAATGTGTGCTACGCTAGTACGCTTCAGTAAATAAATTCGAAGAACCTTCGATCAAACATTTTCCATTTATAAATATTTCCAAATTGGGGTTAAATTGCAACACCAGAGCTTAATCACGTTAATAGTTAATATGGATGTTAAATTTTATGATATACCGAAACGCAACATGGAATTGACATAAAGCTGGTTTTTAACCACAAATATTTGATACATGGCAAAACATAGAAACAAATTCTTCATTTACTTCATACATAGCAAAAAAATAACAAAAAACGCACAATTTAGTACTGTGATTTTCCGTGTCATTTACATTTGGAAATGCCACTTTTGAGTATAAATCAACACAGCAATCCAAAAGTAAGCTCACAGAATGCCCTTGAGATGTAAAGCATTCAATTGCCAAGATCAAACATCAGCTACACGTGGTGTTAGGGTTTTGGTAGAACATACAAGTGATTAGAGTATGTTTACATACTCGATCTCACTTAGATCAACTACGAGGGGTGTTCAAAAAGTTCTGATCATGTTTTTACACAGATGGTTCGAATAATTGGGCAAATAAGAATTTTATTATTATTATAATGCTTATTGTAATTGACATAGAGATATTTAAATGAAATAAAATAACAAAAGCTCTCCCCCCCCCCTCCAGGGACACAGCTAATTATGTTTTCTTTTCAAATGCATAAAGCCGCTGCTGGGAAGTTAAGATTTTAAATTTAAACATTAAAGAATAAAAAGAAAATAATAAATAGGCTGGCGGATGAAATATTAGTTTATATATACAAATTATCTATTCGTTATGACTCATGAGGAAGTACAAGTTGTACAACCCTATTCCAGTTGCTATAAAAACAAGCCTTTGAGACATGAGGAGCAGGCAGGGTTAGGGATTTTTTTTAAACAACTAAGGAATATTATTCTGAAATTTTATAATACCTTTTGTTATTATAATATTTTTGCATTAATTTTGCTGAAAGTAAGTCATAAAATATTTTGAAAACCTGTTACAATTACATCAACCTAGTTTTGATTAAAAAGATGTTAATGAATACACCTGGTTTCGTTTCTTTTCAAGAAAAATACATCTTAAAATGCTCGCAAAAAGCTAAAATCATAATATACTTGTGATGTCAATCAGTTACATTTTTGTAGTCAATCATCGGTTTGGGTGCACCAAGCGATGATCGATTATTAGTCGGTTCTGGTGCAGTTAATATTTGAGTAGTTGCCTATGTAAAATCAACTGCTAACATAACTAGTTTGTCCAAGATAATTAAAGGTCTCTGTACGTAACTTTATTTATCTTATAATATCTCAAAGTTATTTATCTTATAATATCTCAAGTTATATAAGATCATGTGAAAGTTCTAAAGGGAGGAAGTGCAATATATTTTCTTTTTTTAAGTTTTTGATAACCAACTGATGTGTTAAAAAAAAAAATCAGACCATACAATTTAGTAATCGATCATCGAATTCTTAGACAAAATGACCAATGATCGAGTATAATCAATCATCATGGCACCATTATAATAATCGCAATATACTGGCTCTCAAAAGACATTGCTTCAGCACACAATTAAAAGGTTGCACAATAACAATAAAATAATTATAATCATACATTTACACAGTTATGGCATTGTTTTAACAAATGCTTAAAGCATCAATTGATATCAGTT